>JAMPIV010002350.1:0-191166 GCA_024509875.1 Oreohelix idahoensis
TTGTTTTTGAGTTTTTGTGTTTGTCCTTCCTAATTATTATTGCTGATGTAAGATGCCCATGTGGGGAGGACAAACAAACAGAAGAACATGAGAGGAGTAAGGTGGCAGTGCAGCCTTCTCCAAAATCAGGTGAGGGAGAAACTGTATGGTGAGGAGAGAAGCCTGAGACAGACTGGCAGCTTTATAAGAGATAAATGTGGTTATTTAAGAGCGAACGGCAAAGAAGAAGCTGATGTTAATTTACTATTGTTGTTATAATTTTACTTGGTTCTTGGGGCGGGTGTGGTTTGGTTTGAAGGACCATCTTCATTACAAACGGACAACTCCATGAGTGCTCCGATCTCCTTTAGATAACACAAGGTGGATTTCAGCATAGTGCATGAACTCCATAGCCCTAGTGAGGATCCCAATGTGTGTATACAGGAATCACACATTCTATAAATATTTTGTGGTGGATAGGTTTCCTCATTTTTAAATTTTGCCAGTGCAGCGGCCGTATGACCAACTCTTAACCTTCCACAACTGCCGAGGGACTTTTAATGTGCGCAACTTGCACACGGGACCTCCTATTTTTTCGCCCTTGTTCGAGAAGGCTAGGTATCGGATCTCACTACCCAGGAGATCAGGGGGGAGTATGACATCATTAGGGACCACTGGTTCTGAAAAAAATTATATTCCATGTGCTGGGAGTGAACCTGGTACCTTTAGAATTAGAGGCGGATGCCATACCTCTGAGCCACTCCAACCCTCAAGGGGAGGGTCTTTGGATATCTCTGAATCAGTGTACATGGAGGTATGGTCCCACCAGAATAAGAGGATTTTCTGGCACCTCAAATCCTGTGTATCGGAGATGAGGACATCAAGCAGCTGGGCTTTAGCGGCCCTGCTGCATCACTCAGCTGATTACATTTAACATTTTTCCATATTTGCTGATTTAAACTGAACCCAAATCATGGTTGAAACAAAAAAATTCATTTTAATACATAAGTAAAGGCAATATTATGACCAGCTGAAATGCAAGTATGTACTAGATGCTCAAAAAGTCAACAATAATCTTTATTTAACCATCAAGTATCAAATGAATGTCAGCCCTGTATTTTTCATCCAAGTTCAACGATTGTTATTCATAATTAATTACATGTGTTACTTTAAAAGCAAAATAAATCAGTAAGATGGAAGTCATCATACTTTATTTTTAAAAGCCTGTGGATGCAAAGCCTCTCTTAAGAAAGTTAATATCCTAGTATATTATGATGACATCCAAACCTGTACAAAGTTTGCAGGGAAAAATCCAGAATGACCCTCAATTTCACCCTGAAACCAGTTGTCATCAATCTTTCGCCGCAACAGTATCACGTCACCTTTCTTAAAAGATAAGTCACTGTGGGATAAATCAACATTAATATTATTCAGTTACTGTGGGATAAACCAACATTTATAATATTCAGTCACTGTGGGATAAACCAACATGCATAATATCCAGTCACTGTGGGATAAACCAACATTTATAATATTCAGTCACTGTGGGATAAACTAACATTCATAATAATCAGTCATTGTGGGATAAACCAACATTTATAATATTCAGAAATCGGCAGAGCTGAAAATAGTAACAAGTATGTCTTTCAGCTATCTAGTGACTAAAATTATGATAATGAAAAATTATAAGAAAGGAACACATATGTGCACTTTATATGCTTCTTATTTTAGTTTTTTACAGTTCTCTGCTGACAGCACAAACACTTTCCCCATTTACTCTGCTTTTTCACCAACCTGATACGATCAACTGCCATCTTCACAACGAAAAGTCAGCTGCAATGGATCTTCAACATCTTCAGCCTCTTAACTTGATGTTACACTTATAGACAAAATCTTTCCCGTCCATCTCTTGATGTTATTTTCCCACTTATATTGTTGTTTTCCCCTTGCACTTTTGCCTTCAACTCTTCCTTCTATTCTGGTTTTCAGGAAGATTTTTTTATATAAACAAAAAAAGTTATCTGCCTGACATCTAACTCATTATTTTTTTTTCATTCCTACCTTTTCTCTTCCTTTCAATATGGTTTTCAGCAATGTTTTTTATGATTTGTTTTTATATAACCAACATATGTTATCTGTCCGACATCTCATTAATTATTTCTCTTTTCATTCCAACCTTTTCTAGAATTTCTTTATTTGTTTTCTTCCTTTTACGTAAGATATGCCCCGTTCTTCTATATATCTACATATGTAGTCTTTACTGTTACTCTTTTATTGTGGACTGGATTAGTATCTTTCTTTTTCTTAAACTTATGCACAGACTGTTAATTTGATATTTCTGGCATAATCCAATTGTCTAAAATATTTGAAAGTTAAAAGTTATTTCATAAATACAATGATGGAAAAGTGGCCCAAATTCAGTAAACGATATTTTTATGGTATCATCAAATCATCCGTACTTGCCCCAACAATTGGGTTACTTCAAAAATATGACAGTAAAAAACTAGCCATAACAAATATACCAACAACAAAAAACAGCCAAACTGTGCAGTTAAAAAAAAATTAATACATCTGCATGTCTCAAAATAATAGCAATATGCATAGTACAACAAATCCAATGCAAAAACCACAGTGATGTCCATACTTTTTGCAAAGTGTACATTTAAAATAATGATACTTGGGGAGAAAAAAAGATGTTCTAGGGTATAACTTTTGGAGGTAACTTCTAAATCACTGGAAAACTTGCTGTTGAATATTAAACCCAACAATTCACAGAAATCAAAATAAACAATATGTTGTAACTTACTCTTTTTCTGGTGACGCATAGTTATATAATGCTTTTGCACAAGGCTGAGTACCCTGAAAAAAAAAAAAGAAATTGGCACTAGAATGAATGGGCTGATATTACGACTATCAGCAATAACAACATTTCTATAACTCAGGGTTTCCCAGTGTTTTTTACATAAAGGAACATTTAAGTTTTTCCATCCTGTTCTTCAGATAAGCCTTATCCATAACAAATATTTATATCAGTTCAAAATTAGTGATCTTGTTATAACATTTCAATCGTTCTATTCTCTACAAGCACCCATTTATTTTAAAGTCTGATAATAGAAAGAGGAGTGTCCAATTGACAGAGTGTTTACAGTGCTGGTCTATATCAGTGAAGGTGCTGGGTTCGAATCATGATACCGACATGCTCCAGTCTACCTAGCTGTAAATGGATGCCTGACTCTACTATGTGAGTTAGGAAAGGAAAAGGCAGTGAGGAAGGGAACTAGTCACCCCCCACCTCTCGATGTTGGACCTACTATGGTGAAGTCTCTAAAACTTCACTCCCCTACTGCAGTATCTGCTATGGAACTACCTTGACCTTTAATAGACAGAGCAAAGACTGTATTATGATAAACATACATTACCTGTCTAAACAGGTGACTTGAAGCAGGGTCATGCAAAGGCAGCTGACCTGACCCCCCTCCCTTTAATGGACTTGAGCTTAAACTTGCCGGAGCATGCTGCTGCCTCATGCCACTTCCTGACGACCTTTGACACTTGGTTTTGAGTCCCTCCAATATTCGCACCACCAGAATATTGGTGGGCAGGTCTGAAACACGAACTGTTATCAAGGCCCTGCATTCTGGACACCTCAACTCATGTTTCGTCAGGATAATTTCATCTAGGCACTGGCGGCAGAACGTGTGCTGACATGGAAGAACCTTACAGTTCTGATCAAAGCGCTCCAGGCAAACTGAACATTCTAGAAGCTCACTTATTTGTTTCTCATCCATTTATGAATACAAGTCAGTTGTATTTCTCAGTAGCTAAATCCACAATGGCTTTTTCATTATATAGTCAAATTAACTTGATATTTTGCTACATAGTGAACTTTGATTATTTCTTTATTAGAAAATGTAACGAACAACTGTCCAGACAGTCTCAAATTATTTGTACATTCCCATGAGGCAGCTGAGTCAGAAATCTATGACCACCTGAAAAAAAATTAAGTGCCTTGTATGTTAATGCTTTCTGGACTAGTAAAATAAAAATTAAAACATATTAGCACAATCTTTTCAACAGAAAAGTTAGCGGCCCTATATGGTAGCCACAATTATCAGCTCTGTGATGCTTCAACTTACACCAGAATTGTCTAGTTTTGCACAATAAAGAGCTGCTTCCTTTCATTCTGTGAGATGTTCAAATAGTGCCCTGTTCCCATTTACTATCTCCTAAATTGTGTGTATAGACTGGTGGGGTGGGTGTGTGATGCATGGAGTTCAACATCAACCATGACCAGGGAACCAAGGCTTTCAAAAAAAAAAGCAGCACTGTGAGGTTTGTCGGTTAAAATAAACAACGCGCAACATAAAGAAGATGCTGGCAATGATTTGGACGCACACTGAGGAAACCTGTTTATAACATTATCAGACAGTCCTTGTTCTGGAATCCTATGGTAAGAGAAGTAGAGACAGACCATAAGAACACATGGAGAAGAGAAGTAGAGACAGACCACAAGAACTCATGGAGAAGAGAAGTAGAGACAGACCATAAGAACACATGGAGAAGAGAAGTAGAGACAGACCATAAGAACACATGGAGAAGAGAAGTAGAGACAGACCTGTCGCGAGAGACGAATGAGTTTGTATTTCGTTTCTATACCCATTGTGTGCATACCAGACAGTCGTGGGAAACCCACTAATTTTACAAGAAATGTTTACAGAACACTGAGACAGCACGCAACAACATTCACCTGAAATGTTTTCACAACACGCGGACATTGCACCAACAGACTATCGGAATAATTGATACTAAGTTGCGGATATGTTTACACACGGCCAGTGTTAACCAAGTATTGTTGTGACTAAGGGAGACTTAAAGTCTGCACAAGGACAACATGAAAGCAGTATGAATACGAAATTATAACGAGAAGAACAACACTGTACGTGCCCCAAAGGACGCACACAGACAGTTTGTCTGGGAGAGGAACAACAAGGAAACGATAATAGAAAAATATTACAGGAAATGTCCCCAGGAATGAGTACTGAATGTCTGACGAAAGGAAAACAAACGAATTTTCACCTGACCCAAGAAGCGACCGGAAAAATAGCCCTA
Organism: Oreohelix idahoensis; assembly: GCA_024509875.1. NCBI lineage: Eukaryota > Metazoa > Mollusca > Gastropoda > Stylommatophora > Oreohelicidae > Oreohelix > Oreohelix idahoensis. The sequence goes on from JAMPIV010002350.1 coordinate 5,089, forward strand.
GGCGATTCAGACAGTATATACTGAACGAAATCTATCGTTCGGGCAATGATATGAAAAATCATTCCGCCCGCATATACTGGTTCCATATTTCACGAGGAAGATTCAGGCCAAGTGTCAGTGAAATTCATGATATGGACATCAAGGTTAGTGTAATATAGATTTGTACCTTATATCATTATATCTTAACCTCAGTCAGATTATATATACATATTTCCCATATATGTAAATAAATATAACACTGTAATTACCAGTCACGTTTATTATAATATTATATCGCATACTCATAAGTACAGATTGCAATAAACACCATGCAAAGAATTATTATACTTATAAGATCGCACAGTTTCATTAATTATAATGAAGTAAATACAAGACACGTTTATTTTGTCTCTTACATTACCTGTTAACCGTACAGTAAACACCGCACAGTCATTCATTATAAGGATAAGATTTCACAGACACAAACACACCGCATGCGGAGCATAGGTTACGGGGTATTTATACGGGATTATCTTTTTATCCATCGCAGTGGTAGAGACCGGGGACCTTTGAGATAACTCAACCTTTGTCTACTACATTGCGGGCGTTAATTACGGGACAAGCTAAAAAGTAGGGCCGACCAGAGATACTGCGACGACACGCATCTCACATGTAATTAACGGCACCCACTTTACCCATTCTCCACGGGGGTTGAGAAAGGAATTCGCCAGACGGTGAAGGGTCTTTCCATCATCCGCAGCCACCCACGCAGAACAGGGTGCAGACAATACCAAGGCAGGATTGTTGCATTACTAAAGAGCTGTCCACGTTACTTTAATTATCGGAAGGGGCAAGAGCCGACGGACGAATTTGTAAACCAGCGCCTACGCAAATTATTGAGATACAAAATTACTTGTAGTAATGGACAGATTCTCCCAGTGAAATATATGCGCCAACAAATACCAAGATATAACCTGCTTCCACCATCATCACCACCCGAGACCAATATCTTCACCACACAGGGACATCTGCATATCAGCGGAAGTCTCCACCGCATAACATTGTTTAAACAACAACATAGTAACACGCCAGCTCAGACACGCGGCGCAATGTCAACACTCGCTTTGTGAGTGACAAAAGGAACAGGCCATCGACACCTGACGAAATCCAGTGGACCGTCCAGTGTTATGGAATGCAGACTAAGACTTGCCCGTGTATACAAATTCCCAGAGTTTTATTGACAGTCATTCCGAGCCCCGAATCAAGATATCTTTTTTTGTTGGGGTTAAGATTAGGTTAATTCATCATCATCATCACATCGTGTAGACTTAAGTTTAGTGAGTGTATTTTTTGCCTAACTATTATCTTCTTTTCCAGCCCTAGTTAGGTTAGTTCTTATTACATTTGTATTGTTGTAACTGAATGTTGTTATATTTCAGTATTTTAATAAACGTTGTAGTTGTGGTTACATTACCCACACACGTTATTACATATATAGAGAAGGAACGAAAGTGTGCGAAAGAGACATACTGTTCTTCTTCTCTTTCTCTTCTGTTCACTCAGTGTAATAGGGGAGTGGGGGCTCGTTAGTATTATAATATAGAGAGGGAGATAGTGTGGTAGGAGGTATATGTCACGAGATCCAGAATCACTGGGGCTATATGCTGGGAACTCATCCCAAAGTCTTATATTCACCTTCTCCACTCCTGCTGCTCATCTTCAACCGGGTGCCAGGCGAATCTGAGCCATTGACAAAGCCGGCACCTCACAGATAACTCTCTTTGGTTACCCTCACAGGGGTAATGTTGTGACATAATTGTGGGCTGCAGTCCGGAATATACCTTGGGGCTTGCCCTAGACTAAAACATTAAACAATTCTTTTTTGCAAATTTTGTATAAACCTATTCACTGTCTTCTATACTGTTCCTTATTCTACTTAGGTAGAGGGAAAGAACACAGAATAGAGTATTAGATAACTAGATATTCATATTAGATATTAAGATTAGATTAGATTAGATATTCATAGTATATTAAGGAAAAGCATTGACATATGTTAGAAGATTACACCGTATTAATTTATATGCACTTTATTACTGCATCTAGTTACCTCTATTGATTTGTTGTCATCATTATAAATTTACCTGGATTTTTGGTACAGGTATAGTACCATGTGGGTCTTTTAACAAAAGGCATTGTTGAAGTCGAACGCATCGAAACGAGCGAACCGACGTTGTATAGTTCTTTTGTTCACAAGTGAACAATAGCGCTAAGCCACCGAGACGATACATTTTGGCAGTGTTTTCTTGGTAGGCAGACTGTTTGGGGTCAGACTTTTTATGGTCAGGACTGTTTAAATATTGTCATTTATCTGCACGGGTGTAAAGGTTATAGGGAAGTATTCAGGAAATTTGGTTGTTGTTTCTCCCTTGGGGCAAAGTCACGATTTTATTTTTCGCTCTAAATTGCTCTCACATAATTTTGAGTTGCGACAGGCAGATTGAAATTCTAGCTTGACCATGGCAGATTGGTTGCAAATGCGCGCAGCGCTTATCCAGGAAGCAACTAGTTTAAAACTAGAAAAAGGAGAACTTATAGAATATGTGGAAAAAATGTTAACTGCAGAGCAAGAGAGAAAAGATAAAATTGCAGAGCAAGAGAGAAAAGAAAAACTGGCAGCAGAAGTAGAACAAAGAAGATTGACATTAGCAGCGGAGAAGGAGGAGAGAGAAGCCAGGAAATTAGAAGCTGAGAGAGAGAGAGAAGCCAAGAAATTAGAAGCTGAGAGAGAGAGAAGCCAAGAAATTAGAAGCTGAGAGAGAGAGAGAGGCCGAGTATAGGAGATTCAAGGCAGAGTTAGTGAGAAATACGGAAGAGAGAGAGCACGCGCTTCGGATGAAGAGGTTGTGTGAAACATATGAAAAACCCAAAAGACTTGAACCGGAAATATGTATTTCGGCCCATGAAGTGACAGATGAGCTAACATATCGCCTAGAAGACACACCATCTTCGCATTGCATTACTTCATATGCAAAGAAATCCGCAGGAAAAACTGATTATGAGAAGGGCCCAGTTGGCCGGTATCAGGGGAAGAAAGACAACTTGCTTTGCAATCCACATAGAAAGGAAACTCAACACAAATCCTTTTCTCAGAATCAGAGGCAAGGGGATAAATGGTGCCGGTATTGTCGCAGGAAAAATCGTTACACCAGCGAGTGCCGAAACCGCCCTCCTCTCCATCGCATGGCGTATATAGAAACCCGAACAATGAAGGACAAAGAGTCCCGGAGAAAAGAGGGGGAAAAATCACACCCGGCGGTAGTTAATTCAATGGATTCCAGACACCGCTGCAGAGATAACGGAAAGTTATTAAAAGGCACAGAAGAACCCACTCTAATTGCGAGCGGTACCTTCGATGGATCTTGCAAGGGGACTTCGAACAAAACAATTTCACCTGGCATCACAGGGAAGAAGAAAACAGGCACTTGCCTCCTGACATCAGGAGAACAATTATTACCTCACTCCACCGGCCCTTCTACGTGGAAAGAAGCGACCGGACAGGAACGGGCATTCGCTATTACCCACGGAAATAGACAGTTGCCCACATCGCCTAAGTCTGCCTTTACCCAGGACGAGGAAAAGTCAGATCCTACCACTTTTAAAACTTACGGAGAGAAATGTGTGCCTTTAGAAGGTATAACAACACATACGATTATCGGGACAGGGTGGACGACGGACACGGAGGCACCCCCCGACTCTCTTCAAAAGGAGGTAGAAGAGGATCATGAGGAGAAAAGTGTGGTAGAGCCGGCGGGGATACAGCAGCTCAACACCCACGGGACTCCGATTCTATATGTAGGCGAGACAAAAACTAAGCGGATAGAGAGAAGGAAAGACACCAGGCGACACAAGAGGAAACAGCTTGGTGTACGCGCTTTAGGCAAGGCAAGGCGCCGACGCGCGAAATTAACAACATACTGTACCCGATACAAAAGGACAGATGGGTTGCACCGTATCTTGATTTATGACCATTCCACGGGCAAGATACACAAGATACGTAATAAGGACAAACAAGGGCCAACTTTGATCCGTCGTCGGATTCAAAGATTGGATTTAGCAGTCACTCAAAGAAAGAAGTGGGGAAACATTTTTTATTTCGACAGAGCGAAGAAAGACACACTGAGAGTTAGTGTCAGTAAGAATGGACCACTCAAAAGAAAGAAGAGGTTTAAACCTGGCAACGAATATTACAAGGACCCTAATGCAAAGGGGCGGAAAAGGAAAAGTGATATTGTAGGGACGGCGACTAGCGCCCGGATTCCCTCGGAACGCAACGTTGTCAATAGAGAAAGAGCGGAAGAGGTATTCGATTCCAGGCTGGAATTCGATTCGAAAATCAGTTCAAGACTGGTTAGACCAGAACAATTGAGTGATGGAACTGTGGAAATTCAGTTCACAGGTAACGGCGATCCTCCAATGATGGCGGCTATCGCCCGGACTCCCATTGAAGGCAGATATGTCAAGGGAGAACTACGAACGGCAGTTTTAAATGATCATACATATGAAGTCATTTTAGGCTACAAATATGTGAGTTTAGGAGACACTCGTCAATCAAGAGTCACAGCTGCAGTGCAGACAAGTGACCAAGCGAAGGAGAAGAGACAAGGAGACGAGGTTGACTTCCATCCGCAAGAGCTGAGACAAGCTCACAACAACGACAAAGCGGTAGAACCTTGTTTTAAGAAGAGACTGAAGGGAGACAATCCATCGCAACCAGGAGACTGCTTTAAACAGCAAGGACAACTCCTTAGGAAAGTAGGAAAGCGCGGATATGAGTATAAGCAACTGGTAGTACCAGCACGATATAGATTTTATATCTTAGGTATGGGACATGCTAGTGAATCTAGTGGTCAGGTCAGACAATACATCACTACGCAAAGAATCACCCACCATTATTATTGGCAGGGAATCGCAAGGGACATGGATCAATTTATCAGATCAGGTCCTGAATGCCAGAGAGGGGCATCAAATCATGGGAAAAGTGAGGAAGCCACTAGTAAGGGAAACAGACCACGTATGAGGAAGAGGAGGCGTCAACATGACGGAGAATATAATACGACTGGTCCTAAGTGTGAGCTAGAGATAGGCAAACAAGTTTTACTGTTTATGCATAGCAAACAGAACAGGTTACAGATTGGATGGCACGGGCCATACGCAATGGTCGAGAAGGCATCTCGAACCAATGATAAGATTCCAGAGGAGAATCAGCTGGAAATATATAACATTGTTCTGCTAAAGAGATACTTAGCCAGACACATAACTGAAGCGGCCAACTTCAGGACACGAGCAGCCACAAAGCATTTGAATAAAGGAAATCCGAACTCAGTACTGCAGCCCAAGGCGGCTAGACAGTCATCTGCAAGCGTGCAGAAAATCACAGCCCGCTTTACGAACTTAGTCGAGCAGGGGCGACAACTCTTGGCCACGGCCACGACATTTAGACAGAAAATGGAACATCCATTTATAGCTGATACAGGAGAAGCAACTGAGGAAGATTGCGAGAAGAATGATTTGAACCAGGAAGAGAAGGAGACAAAAGATAGTGAGAAGATACTAATAGGGGGCAATAAGGAAAGCGAAATACCCCCTAATTCGCAATAGTTCTCCCATGCTCGAACTTGTTGGGGGAAAGCTATGTCGCGAGAGACGAATGAGTTTGTATTTCGTTTCTATACCCATTGTGTGCATACCAGACAGTCGTGGGAAACCCACTAATTTTACAAGAAATGTTTACAGAACACTGAGACAGCACGCAACAACATTCACCTGAAATGTTTTCACAACACGCGGACATTGCACCAACAGACTATCGGAATAATTGATACTAAGTTGCGGATATGTTTACACAGGGCCAGTGTTAACCAAGTATTGTTGTGACTAAGGGAGACTTAAAGTCTGCACAAGGACAACATGAAAGCAGTATGAATACGAAATTATAACGAGAAGAACAACACTGTACGTGCCCCAAAGGACGCACACAGACAGTTTGTCTGGGAGAGGAACAACAAGGAAACGATAATAGAAAAATATTACAGGAAATGTACCCAGGAATGAGGACTGAATGTCTGACGAAAGGAAAACAAACGAATTTTCACATGACCCAAGAAGCGACCGGAAAAATAGCCCTAGGCGATTCAGACAGTATATACTGAACGAAATCTATCGTTCGGGCAATGGTATGAAAAATCATTCCGCCCGCATATACTGGTTCCATATTTCACGAGGAAGATTCAGGCCAAGTGTCAGTGAAATTCATGATATGGACATCAAGGTTAGTGTAATATAGATTTGTACCTTATATCATTATATCTTAACCTCAGTCAGATTATATATACATATTTCCCATATATATAAATAAATATAACACTGTAATTACCAGTCACGTTTATTATAATATTATATCGCATACTCATAAGTACAGATTGCAATAAACACCATGCAAAGAATTATTATACTTATAAGATCGCACAGTTTCATTAATTATAATGAAGTAAATACAAGACACGTTTATTTTGTCTCTTACATTACCTGTTAACCGTACAGTAAACACCGCACAGTCATTCATTATAAGGATAAGATTTCACAGACACAAACACACCGCATGCGGAGCATAGGTTACGGGGTATTTATACGGGATTATCCTTTTATCCATCGCAGTGGTAGAGACCGGGGACCTTTGAGATAACTCAACCTTTGTCTACTACGTTGCGGGCGTTAATTACGGGACAAGCTAAAAAGTAGGGCCGACCAGAGATACTGCGACGACACGCATCTCACATGTAATTAACGGCACCCACTTTACCCATTCTCCACGGGGGTTTTGAGAAAGGAATTCGCCAGACGGTGAAGGGTCTTTCCATCATCCGCAGCCACCCACGCAGAACAGGGTGCAGACAATACCAAGGCAGGATTGTTGCATTACTAAAGAGCTGTCCACGTTACTTTAATTATCGGAAGGGGCAAGAGCCGACGGACGAATTTGTAAACCAGCGCCTACGCAAATTATTGAGATACAAAATTACTTGTAGTAATGGACAGATTCTCCCAGTGAAATATATGCGCCAACAAATACCAAGATATAACCTGCTTCCACCATCATCACCACCCGAGACCAATATCTTCACCACACAGGGACATCTGCATATCAGCGGAAGTCTCCACCGCATAACATTGTTTAAACAACAACATAGGAACACGCCAGCTCAGACACGCGGCGCAATGTCAACACTCGCTTTGTGAGCGACAAAAGGAACAGGCCATCGACACCTGACGAAATCCAGTGGACCGTCCAGTGTTATTGAATGCAGACTAAGACTTGCCCGTGTATACAAATTCCCAGAGTTTTATTGACAGTCATTCCGAGCCCCGAATCAAGATATCCTTTTTTGTTGGGGTTAAGATTAGGTTAATTCATCATCATCATCACATCGTGTAGACTTAAGTTTAGTGAGTGTATTTTTTGCCTAACTATTATCTTCTTTTCCAGCCCTAGTTAGGTTAGTTCTTATTACATTTGTATTGTTGTAACTGAATGTTGTTATATTTCAGTATTTTAATAAACGTTGTAGTTGTGGTTACATTACCCACACACGTTATTACATATATAGAGAAGGAACGAAAGTGTGCGAAAGAGACATACTGTTCTTCTTCTCTTTCTCTTCTGTTCACTCAGTGTAATAGGGGAGTGGGGGCTCGTTAGTATTATAATATAGAGAGGGAGATAGTGTGGTAGGAGGTATATGTCACGAGATCCAGAATCACTGGGGCTATATGCTGGGAACTCATCCCAAAGTCTTATATTCACCTTCTCCACTCCTGCTGCTCATCTTCAACCGGGTGCCAGGCGAATCTGAGCCATTGACAAAGCCGGCACCTCACAGATAACTCTCTTTGGTTACCCTCACAGGGGTAACGTTGTGACAAGACCATAAGAACACATGGAGAAGAGAAGTAGAGACAGACCATAAGAACACACGGAGAAGAGAAGTAGAGACAGACCATAAGAACACACGGAGAAGAGAAGTAGAGACAGACCATAAGAACACATGGAGAAGAGAAGTAGAGACAGACCATAAGAACACACGGAGAAGAGAAGTAGAGACAGACCATAAGAACACACGGAGAAGAGAAGTAGAGACAGACCATAAGAACACACGGAGAAGAGAAGTAGAGACAGACCATAAGAACACATGGAGAAGAGAAGTAGAGACAGACCTAAGAACACATGGAGAAGAGAAGTAGAGACAGACCATAAGAACACATGGAGAAGAGAAGTAGAGACAGACCATAAGAACACATGGAGAAGAGAAGTAGAGACAGACCTAAGAACACATGGAGAAGAGAAGTAGAGACAGACCTAAGAACACATGGAGAAGAGAAGTAGAGACAGACCATAAGAACACATGGAGAAGAGAAGTAGAGACAGACCATAAGAACACATGGAGAAGAGAAGTAGAGACAGACCATAAGAACACATGGAGAAGAGAAGTAGAGACAGACCATAAGAACACATGGAGAAGAGAAGTAGAGACAGACCATAAGAACACATGGAGAAGAGAAGTAGAGACAGACCATAAGAACACATGGAGAAGAGAAGTAGAGACAGACCATAAGAACACACGGAGAAGAGAGCTGGAGACAGACTAAGAAACACATGGAGGAGAGAGCTGGAGACAGACTAAGAAACACATGGAGGAGAGAGCTGGAGACAGACTAAGAAACACATGGAGGAGAGAGCTGGAGGAGAGAGCTGGAGACAGACTAAGAAACACATGGAGGAGAGAGCTGGAGACAGACTAAGAAACACATGGAGGAGAGAGCTGGAGACAGACTAAGAAACACATGGAGGAGAGAGCTGGAGACAGACTAAGAAACACATGGAGGAGAGAGCTGGAGACAGACTAAGAAACACATGGAGGAGAGAGCTGAGACAGACTAAGAAACACATGGAGGAGAGAGCTGGAGGCAGACTAAGAAACACATGGAGGAGAGAGCTGGAGTCAGACTAAGAAACATATGGAAGACTAAGAAACACATGGAGAGAGAGCTGAGACAGACTAAGAAACACATGGAGGAGAGAGCTGGAGACAGACTAAGAAACACATGGAGAAGAGAAGTAGAGACAGACCATAAGAACACATGGAGAAGAGAAGTAGAGACAGACCATAAGAACACATGGAGAAGAGAAGTAGAGACAGACCTAAGAACACATGGAGAAGAGAAGTAGAGACAGACCATAAGAACACATGGAGAAGAGAAGTAGAGACAGACCAAGAAACACATGGAGGAGAGAAGTAGAGACAAACCCAAGAACACACGGAGAAGAGAAGTAGAGACAGACCTAAGGAAACATGGAGAAGAGAAGTAGAGACAGACCATAAGAACACACGGAGAAGAGAAGTAGAGACAGACCACAAGAACACATGGAGAAGAGAAGTAGAGACAGACCATAAGAACTCATGGAGAAGAGAAGTAGAGACAGACCACAAGAACACATGGAGAAGAGAAGTAGAGACAGACCATAAGAACACATGGAGAAGAGAAGTAGAGACAGACCATAAGAACACATGGAGAAGAGAAGTAGAGACAGACCATAAGAACACATGGAGAAGAGAAGTAGAGACAGACCATAAGAACACATGGAGAAGAGAAGTAGAGACAGACCATAAGAACACATGGAGAAGAGAAGTAGAGACAGACCTAAGAACACATGGAGAAGAGAAGTAGAGACAGACCATAAGAAACACATGGAGAAGAGAGTAGAGACAGACTAAGAACACATGGAGAAGAGAAGTAGAGACAGACCTAAGAACACATGGAGAAGAGAAGTAGAGACAGACCTAAGAACACATGGAGAAGAGAAGTAGAGACAGACCATAAGAACACATGGAGAAGAGAAGTAGAGACAGACCATAAGAACACATGGAGAAGAGAAGTAGAGACAGACCATAAGAACTCACGGAGAAGAGAGTGGAGAGACAGACCATAAGAACACATGGAGAAGAGACGTAGAGACAGACCAAAAGAACGCAAGGAGAAGAGAACTAGAGACAGACCATAAGAAACCATGGAGAAGAGAAGTAGAGACAGACCATAAGAACACACGGAGAAGAGAAGTAGAGACAGAACTAAGAACACATGGAGAAGAGAAGTAGATGGAGAAGAGAAGTAGAGACAGACCATAAGAACACACGGAGAAGAGAAGTAGAGACAGACCTAAGAACACATGGAGAAGAGAAGTAGAGACAGACCTAAGAAACACATGGAGAAGAGAAGTGGAGACAGACCATAAAAAAACACATGGAGAAGAGAAGTAGAGACAGACCATAAGAAACACATGGGAGAAGAGAAGTAGAGACAGACCATAAGAACACATGGAGAAGAGAAGTAGAGACAGACCATAAGAACACATGGAGAAGAGAAGTAGAGACAGACCATAAGAACACATGGAGAAGAGAAGTAGAGACAGACCATAAGAACACATGGAGAAGAGAAGTAGAGACAGACCATAAGAACACATGGAGAAGAGAAGTAGAGACAGACCATAAGAACACATGGAGAAGAGAAGTAGAGACAGACCAAAGAAAGTCATGGAGAGGAGAAGTAGAGACAGGCCATAAGAACACATGGAAGAGAGGAGACAGACCTAAGAAACACATGGAGAAGAGAAGTGGAGACAGACCATAAGAAACACATGGAGAAGAGAAGTGGAGACATGCCATAAGAACTCATGGAGAAGAGAAGTAGAGACAGACCATAAGAACACATGGAGAAGAGAAGTAGAGACAGACCATAAGAACACATGGAGAAGAGAAGTAGAGACAGACCATAAGAACACATGGAGAAGAGAAGTAGAGACAGACCATAAGAACACATGGAGAAGAGAAGTAGAGACAGACCATAAGAACACATGGAGAAGAGAAGTAGAGACAGACCATAAGAACACATGGAGAAGAGAAGTAGAGACAGACCATAAGAACACATGGAGAAGAGAAGTAGAGACAGACCTAAGAACACATGGAGAAGAGAAGTAGAGACAGACCTAAGAACACATGGAGAAGAGAAGTAGAGACAGACCTAAGAACACATGGAGAAGAGAAGTAGAGACAGACCATAAGAACTCATGGAGAAGAGAAGTAGAGACAGACCATAAGAACACACGGAGAAGAGAAGTAGAGACAGACCTAAGAACACATGGAGAAGAGAAGTAGAGACAGACCATAAGAACTCATGGAGAAGAGAAGTAGAGACAGACCTAAGAACACATGGAGAAGAGAAGTAGAGACAGACCATAAGAACACATGGAGAAGAGAAGTAGAGACAGACCATAAGAACACATGGAGAAGAGAAGTAGAGACAGACCTAAGAACACATGGAGAAGAGAAGTAGAGACAGACCATAAGAACACATGGAGAAGAGAAGTAGAGACAGACCATAAGAACACATGGAGAAGAGAAGTAGAGACAGACCATAAGAACACATGGAGAAGAGAAGTAGAGACAGACCATAAGAACACATGGAGAAGAGAAGTAGAGACAGACCATAAGAACACATGGAGAAGAGAAGTAGAGACAGACCATAAGAACACATGGAGAAGAGAAGTAGAGACAGACCTAAGAACACATGGAGAAGAGAAGTAGAGACAGACCTAAGAACACATGGAGAAGAGAAGTAGAGACAGACCATAAGAACACATGGAGAAGAGAAGTAGAGACAGACCATAAGAACACACGGAGAAGAGAAGTAGAGACAGACCATAAGAACACATGGAGAAGAGAAGTAGAGACAGACCATAAGAACACATGGAGAAGAGAAGTAGAGACAGACCTAAGAACTCATGGAGAAGAGAAGTAGAGACAGACCATAAGAACACATGGAGAAGAGAAGTAGAGACAGACCATAAGAACACATGGAGAAGAGAAGTAGAGACAGACCATAAGAACTCATGGAGAAGAGAAGTAGAGACAGACCATAAGAACACATGGAGAAGAGAAGTAGAAACAGACCTAAGAACTCACGGAGAAGAGAAGTAGAGACAGACCATAAGAACACATGGAGAAGAGAAGTAGAGACAGACCATAAGAACACATGGAGAAGAGAAGTAGAGACAGACCATAAGAACACACGGAGAAGAGAAGTAGAGACAGACCATAAGAACACATGGAGAAGAGAAGTAGAGACAGACCTAAGAACTCATGGAGAAGAGAAGTAGAGACAGACCATAAGAACACACGGAGAAGAGAAGTAGAGACAGAAATGAAAATGATGAGGAAGACATAGAAAGAACTTGAGCTGATGGCAGACGACAAGAGGACTTGGCATGCGTTTGTTGAAGGCTTATGCTACTTGGAAAGCTAAAGGGTACTGACTGACCGACCAATGTGCGAAATAAGTACCAAATCTGGTGTACTCAAAACAACTGCTTGCTTGTTAGAAGTATCTCAGAAATTCCATGTGCTGTGGTTACGATAGCTCGCTGTATACGAGTTCATTTCTGCCAGACCATGAATGCACAAAAATACCACTCGGAATCAGTGCAGATGTTTGAGCTCTTGCACTGCTTGTTGAAGACAAATATTACACCAGATGCACAAAATCAGAAACAGATAAAAAATTAAGCAAGTTTTTGCCAAAAAAGTTTTTTTCATTTGATTACAGCAACACTGTTCATCTTCTAGCGGAAAGAAACTTATCATTTCATGGACATGACGAGAAAATGACTGTTCCTGTCAGTGAACACTTTCTCAACAACCAAGAGGTGGCAGGCTTTTGCAAAAAGATGCTTGCGTATAACAGAATGATTGAAATGGTACGCACAACAAGATCACCAATATGGACCTAATGACACAAACCAGACAGGTGCCAGTGGAACAACAGCTGAGAAGAAGATGCTGGTGATGAATAGGAAACCTGTTGACAGCATTACTAGGCAATCCTTGGTCTGGAATCCCCTGGGTAAGTGAGCTAGAGGGAGACTGAAAAACACACGGAAAAGAGAAATGGAGACAGACATGAAAGGAATAGAGAAAGGATGGAATGACCTTGAACAGATGACCAAGCAAGGAAGACTTCGTATGAATTTGCTGACAGCTTATGCTCCTCAGGGAGTTGATCAGTAATGAGGATGAGGAGGATGAAAAATGTGTGGAGAATGCAGTTGGAGATGAACTGAAAATAGATAAAGAACGATCTTATTTTCAAAGGGTTAAGAATTGGGTGCGCGATTTAACATTTTTTAAATTTTTTTTAAGAACCTTTTGGCCTTATAGAAAGTCTTGGTTCCCTGGCCATGGTTGATGTTGCACTCCACGCATCCCCCCCCCCCCCTTTCCTTTAGCCCTTCCACAAAATTAGCAATATTTAGAAAGAGAGAATAGAAGAAGGCATGGAAAGAAATTAAATAAATGATACATGATAAGAAATCTTACTGCAAACTGGCTAAAAGTCTATGCTCCAAAGGGAGCCAAAGGGTAGTGAAAAAAAGTATATAGACTGAAGGACTTTGTTGGGAGCTGCTGTGCGGTGCAGAGCAGATTATATTTAGTAATCACGGTTGTGGTTTTGCACCACAGAGCACTCCATAAAAGATAGTGAAAATATGCGATGCGTTGTGAAGTGTGACTGATAGGGGTTGCCCTGGGTTCTTTTCCAAAGTGTTGGCCTTGAAGGCAGACGAATGTGTTAACCGTCTGAGGATGTAGTGTCCTGTATTATCAGCCCTAGTGGCCGATGGATGTGTTCCAAACAGGGAACTGTTAGTAATTGAGAAAGCCTTTGGAGGCAAAGTATTGTGTGCACTTTTAGAGAACTGGATGTTCTCTGTTGAGGCAGATTGATGTATTCCTGACTAGTGGGATTGCTAGTCATTTAGGTCAGTAGACAACTGACTGTATGTATCTAAGAGCCATGGTAAATATGGACCTGGTTTAAACGTCTTGATAGAATATGAAATTTGACTGGGAGCTGCGTGCCTGCATCTGATCGTATGTATCAACTGAACTGTCATAATAATCCTGAGCATCGTTGCAATAAATGGGAAGAACCGTTGGCCAGTGTTACAGACTTCTCAATAGAGTTGAATCGAGTTGCCACATTCACGTTATGTTTACAACCCAGTTCTCGTTGTCAGATCAAGTTGAGTGACATAAAATGTATAAGCAGTTAAACCACAATCGCACTCGAGACATTTGCAATAATGAAAGTATGAACCTGGAGAGAGCTGAAGATGACATCTGATTCCTAAAACATCTAGAGTCACATTGCTCATTATCACACATACCAAAAGAGAGCTCTCAACAACTTATCTAATGAAGCAACTAAATGTGAAGAAGGGGGTTGCTATATTTCTTTCCAACCCAATTGAGTTCAATAAACCTGGTTTAAGAAGTATAGAAGGCTTAAATGAGCATTCATGCCACACGCTATGGTTTTACCCATAATCTGTACAAGGTGTTTGCGTTTTCGGATGTGTACATAACGTCTGTACGGGTTTTTTCGCCTAATTAAATATATATAAATAAATCGATCGTCTTGCACTGTTACCATGGCCGTAATTTAAGATTCGGCAAGATGTTAAGCCAAGTGAATAAAAAAAATCAACCAATGAAAATCAAGCTGCCTATTTTTCAATTGCTGCAGGATTTGCAGTAGTCTGCGTCGCGTGTTGTTCATTCACAATTTTTCGCTAATGCTAGCAGCAGGTTACTGATTATTTGAACGATTACACAGCACTGAGTTCTTTTTGAAGTCGAGCCTATTGTTTAGTATTGATTTCAAGTTTAGTATTGGTAAGTAATTCATTTTATATAATTTTTTTAAATATTACAATAACATTGTTTAGGCTAGATGAAGTTAGATTTAACTGTCAGATAACTTAGGCCTATGCTTTCTTTTCCCCTAAGGTTTAGCACAATTTATTATTTACGACTGCTTAAAAAAAAATAAAAAGGCAGTTACCACTACAAATTAATTGATTTCACTAAAACTTGTAGAAAGTGCGTAAGAAATGTAAATATGAATAATAATATAATACAAATAATGGGTAATATTGGAATGGTGGTCGCCAAACGCTCCGCGTGTATTTTCGTACCATTTAGTAACCCTAACCCTAAATCTAAATGGTAAGAAAATCATGCGATTTCTATCTATCAGCGTCCGATATTACCAAATTATGAAACTGAAAAAATAAAAAACACAAAAGCAAGGCAAATTTGCATCTTAACCCGATCAGAGAAAAGTTTATTTGGAGTTACTTCTCGTCTTAGTTTTAATTTCGTTTCTTTAAAAAACAAACAATGCGATTTTGCCTTGGGTGATCATCATTACGGTCAACTAATAATTTATATTTATTAAATAATTAATTACTATCAATGTTTGACTGACACTAAAAGTCGTATGGGTAAATCTATTTAAAGCTACCAGTTGGGCTATAATGGCTATTCCAATTATTGAAGTTCGGAAGAGAATATATAATATTGTGCCAGTTTATATTTTCATTGCTAGCTTTACAAAACAATATATATATATATTAGATTTAAGATTCCTAAACCTAACCCATAACGCTTATTACTGGTCTCTTTAGATCTATACTTTTATAAGGCACTTTAGAACACACACAAACTGTTCTTCATTTCCACCATAAATTGCATTAATTTTTTTTGCAGAAATAGACTAAATGATGATAGTCACAGCATTTCTACAATGCAAAATAAATTCTAACTCCTGTTATTTAGGCTTTAAAGCAAGTGAAGACATGCTTAAAAAGGCAAAGGGCGCATGTCACTATGATGGTGCAGAAACATCTAATTGAATATATTTTTACATGAATTAACTCTTTTGTTACGTTTTTCAGTCTTTGTACAGGTTTTGCGGGTCTTTGTACAGGGTTTTTGGATTTTTTGTACAGGTTTTTCATGTCTGAGGTTTGGCATGTATGAATGAGGAACAGTGGAAAGTGTGTCCCATTCAAATGTCTATCGATCCAGAGGCCAATTAAGTAGCCTACATCAATATTGTCTTAAATAAAAATTCAGAGAGGCAGGAATCCTGACTCTATAGACCAGGGTGGCTTAATTGGCTACTGGGTAAAAAAAAACATTTGGGAAAAATTTGACATGTCCCATTGTTCTTCATTTCAACTGTTTAGAATGACCTGATTACTTCATGCTATTAAGTGCCTCCAAATGCCTATGAAGTTGACACCACAGGCCTTTATGCTGCGTAAGGCTAAGAATATTCTGTAATATATAAATTCCACATTTTTGGTCTTGCGCTACAGTGAGCTGATATGTCAGGAAGCCACATAATATTTAAGACTGTCTCTGACTGTTACAGAGTTACACATCGAGTGAACTCATTATTAACTGGCTGCTACACTTTTTAATCTTAAACCCAAAATAAAAAAATTATATGGTTGAAATGAACAACAGTGGGATGTGTGTCTGATTTCGCCCAAATGTCTATCAATTCAGTTGCCAAAAATGTCCCCCACATCATTATGGTTAGGGTACGGTTAGAATTCAAAAACACAAAACTTACCCCTTATTACCGCGTCTCTGAAATCTTTTTTCAAGGCTGAATCAGTATGGGCCATCTGTTCGATATGGCTTTAAATAAGAGTTAAGGTTAGGTTTATGAATCCTAAACCCAACCGTAATGATGTGGATGACTTATATATTTGGATTGTGCTGAAGAAACTTGTCAAGGCCTAAAAACCGAACCCCTGCAGACCCAAGTAGAACAGTCCCAACTAAGATGGTCTGGCTATGTCTGCAGAATGGGAGAAGATCGGATACCATGACAAGCATGGGAAACTAAGAGCCAGGGATCCAGACCTCCAGGATGACCCAGAGTCTGCTGTTCTTCGTTTCAACCCACCACATCAATAGACATTTGGGTGAAATTGGACAAACATCCCACTGTTCTTCATCTGAATCAAAAAAAAAAAAAAAAAGAAAAAGGTTATTCAAAGTGTTATGTTAACCTTAATCCCCTGAACTAAAAACTCAGAAAGACAGGTGACTATACCATAACTGTAATTAGGGCCTAGACAACGATTTGACTACTCAACTATAATTTATTATGAATGTTTACAGGTGAAGGCTAAATTATATTCCGAGTTTAACTATGTTTTATATAACACTTCATTTAGTTCCATGTGTCCCGTAAAACTCTAAATGTTATTTCACCTTTTTTTAAAAAAAATAGTAGGCTGTAACAAGGATACAAAACTTTTTTTTTTTTAATTTGAATTTTCGTGTCCTCTAGTAACAGTTAAATAGGACCTGTCTAGTAAACAACCAGGCTTATATAAAGCACATCACACAGCGCCAAAAAAAACTGAGTTTCCATTTGCAGATTCAGACAGGTGTGTTTCATTATAAATTTATGTAGGCCTATGCTCAAAATTGATTAGGCCTACATTGATTATCATTCAAAATATTTGTTTTAAATGGGTAGGCCTACTGCGGTTCTCACCGTAAATCGAACCTTCAGCCGGTCAAAAGACAGTATTTATTTTCACTTGCTTTAAAACATTTTTCACATGCGTAAATAATTATAATTGTAAACCACAAAAGTGAATGCAGACTGAAACAGCAAAATTGGTACCTTAATATGTTTTTTCGGCCGCCATCTTACACCGGAAATGGATTATAACACTTCCTTGGCACCAATTCAGGGTTGCCAATTCGATCATTATTTTGAGACATAGACTGCTCAGAAAGGATCTGAGATTTACCATAAATGTTGCTAGACTTTTTACATTTGTAAGAATCTATTCTTTATGGAAAAAACACACATGTAACAAAGAGGTCATTATAACGTTTTACTCTTGCGTATAGTGTAAGTAAATAAATAAATCTCTACGACCTCAGTGAACTTCCTTGACATCACTGTGACTATTAGTCCTACTTGTCTTAAAACGTCTGTCTATTATAAGGCTACTGACGCTCATGGTTTCCTTCTTTATACTTCATCGCATCCTCTTAGTTGTAAAAATTCCATTCCCTTTTCTCAACTTCTTCGCTTGCGTCGGTTATGTCACGATGACGATGATTTTCATCAGCGAGCTCAAGAGATGCTTGAGTTCTTTCGCCGACGTCTTTATCCAGAACATGTTTTATCTGATGCCCTTAATCGTATCACACGCGTCACTCGTCAGACGGCACTCACTACTAAACCTTCTGTCCAATCTGACAGACTCAAACTGGTTCTAACTTTCCATCCTCACTGTCTGGCGGTAAAGAGAATTCTGTTTCGACATCTGCCTATTCTTAACTCTGATCCTGATACCAAAGAGTTGTTTCGTGGTACACCTTTGGTAGCTTATCGTAGGGATAGGAATTTTAGGGATATTCTTGTACACAGTCGCTTGCGACATACTAACCCGTCTTACTTTGGTACTAAACCGTGCCAACGCCGGATATGTAAGACCTATCCGTTTGTACTCCAAACTCAGACAGTCACTTTTCCGAAAGGAAATTTTATCATTAGAGAGTCTTTTACGTGCGAATCCAGAAACCTGATTTATGCTATCATCTGCAAGAGATGTGGCATGACCTATATTGGTGAAACTGGCAGGCGTTTGACAGACAGGTTTCGTGAGCACTTGAATGACATCTATCAGGACAAACATTTACCGGTGGCCCTTCATTTCAATAGGCCTGACCATGTAGGTAATTCTGATATTCATGTTACTGCCCTCCTTTCATGTGCCGGTAATGACAAGACTCGCTTTTCGTTGGAGAATCGCCTTATTTTTAAAATGGGTGTTTTAGCTCCCGATGGTTTGAATATCCAACATCATTTTGCATAAATTCTGGTAGCTTTTCTCTTTTTCATTCTTTATTCGTTGCCTTTTAGATCTATCTTCTTATGTTTTTGTTTTGGTTCGTTTCGTATCTTTTTATATCTTTGGTTTTGTCGCTATCGTACGTCACTTCCTTGTGATTTCTGTGACGGAGTACTGCTGCTTTCTTTCACAGATTCTTTGGATTGAGCTGAGATAACTTTTATTAGTTCATCAGTTTTGTTTATTCTCTTTTTTTCGTTTCGTTGATTATTTACTTTCTTGTTTCGGTATTTCTGTTAGATTTTATTATTTTCTTGTATTAATATTGCTCTTTTTCTCTCATCACTGTGGTTGTTTACTTTTTCCATCTGCTTGTATCGCCCATTTGTTGTATATTTCTCATCACCGTATAGTTTTTTAGTACCTGTATGTATTCTTGTCTTTGTCACCTGTTTGTGGCTGACGAAGGGTAAAACCCGAAACGTCCCTTGTTTCTTGTGAACCGTTATTTGTAAAACTGATCAAATACCGTTTTATTGGTTTTAATTCTTATACTTGTACTCTTGCGTATATTCTTGCCTTCTACACACAACCACTTATTACAGTACTCTATGTCATGGATACGGCATATTTTAGATTCAAGCTTTGAACGCCACACTTCAGTACAGCAGTACATTTCGTGTACCAATAAAATACTTTTAACAGAGCTTTTCCGAGGTCTGATTGCACTCATCATTGACTTCTATAATTTTATTTTTTTAACAGCAGATAGCACATACGAATATAGTTATAGTATAGTTGTACGTGAGATTCTGGTTCCTTGTTTTACAAAATAAAATAATAAATACACGATGATAAATCCATCTAGAACGTGACTTCAGCCACTATGCTTATCCTATAAATTACATAAATGAATGTATAAAAAGCAAGCACACAAGAATCAAAATGCATTACTCAAGGAAGTATATTACAGTCACACATCTTAGTGTGATAAAGAACACTAAGATTATTATCATCCTCAATGACAAGAGACGAAAAGCATTTAGTAGCAGTGGTGTATTAAGGGAGGTGCTGGGGGGGGGGGGGGGGGGGGGGGGGGGGGGGGGGGGGGGGGGCTGTTCACCCAAAGCGACAACCAGGTTAGGGGGAGCCAACGGACAGTATTATGATTGTACTTACGAGTACTATTAAAAATGTACTTGCAAGTATGTTTCTTTATAGGAAAGGGGACATTCTTTGTACGTGACTTTGGTGCACAATACATAAGTTAAACAAACACTTGTAGCATCAGTCTGTAAAGATTCTTTTTCAGTTCGTCAATGATAGAGTACTCGACTCAAACCTAGTCAGTCTCACGTATATTTCTACAGCCTAATTGAGTTTTAGGAGAGAAGTGATCAAATACCAGAACCTTTGTATTGTGTAACAATGAACCTCTACATCAATGAGGAGTATTCTTCTTCTTCCTAGTTCAGACTTCCACATTACGACTCTAATAAAGGCAAGTCAGCTCAAGGTTCCTGACATCTCTTCCACATTAATGACTCTAATAAAGGCAAGTCAGCTCAAGGTTCCTGACATCTTCAAACAATTTTTCGTGGACAGAAATAGGTTGTTGCATTATGCTACTCCGTTCATCACTGTGTGTTGGATGTGGCGTGAAATATTTTGGACAGAAAAAAATAGATATAGTTCCCAGAAATGGAGAAGAGGACTGGTAAACTGGTGGTAGGCTTGGCACAGGACAAGTCAGATAGTTAACTGCACAGATCTAGATGGATGCAGTAGAAGTTATGAAGTAAGTCACCTTCTCGCTAGACCTATCCTATCCTTCAATGGTGTCTCTATTGATAATTGGTGTAGATTGCAGTTCGTTAATTATCCCTATCACTTTAAAAAAAAAAAAAAAATTCTTTTAATTTCGACACAGAAAATTTCAAACATAAACTGGAATTTAAACAAAATCACTCAACGGCGATTTATAAAGTATATTTGTACACTTTTAATAATTAAAATAGAAGTTTGGTAAAGATTGCAGATATGCATTTACACAAATCACAAGTAGGAAAATTATAAAGTGTCAATGTCTTTGTTCATCATTTTGGACAATTGGTGACTTCTGGATTTTGTTTCTTCAAAGTAATAAGTACTTATCTAATTCAAGTCCTTTCACTGCCAACACTTCTCGTTATATATCAGATGTTGATGTCTAAGACACTTAATTCACCTAGACAAGTAGCTACAAGGCCACTATCTAGCGAATGCAGAGGTGGTCCCTGAATCACACATTGCAGTCTGTTTTGCTTCGTATCAGAAGCTTTTGTTGCGACTTTCGGATAAGAACCTGAAACATATGCACAGATTATGGTATCTGTTTCCTATCACCAAGACGATCCTCCTAAGATGACGGGCCACTATTGATCAGAATCCTCGTCTAGACAAATATACGAGGGGTGGTCAGAAAGTAATGCACCACATCGTTTTTCTCAGGAGCTGTTCATTCAAAAAGCATGAAATTTATACACAATATACATGTTTATAACGGGCTGATCACCCGTTTGCCAGTTACTTCGATTACGGAAACAACAGCAAATGGATTGATTTGCCGTTGCCCTAAAGACGCCAATAGGCGTGATGGGAAACAATGGCAAAGAAAACCTATCTGCTGTTGCCCTAAGACGCCACTAGGCGTAATGGCCACTGACTGCTTTGACGGTCGGTGGCTAAGGATGGAAGAAGAAGAAGAATACATGGATATGTCATGTAAACATCGGTATTATTCAACATAATCCCCATCAACTTGTACGGCTTTATGCCAGCGCGAAACAAGTGCATGTATTCCAAGCCCGTACCAGATTTTGTCTTGATCATGTAGCCATTTCTTCGCTGCATCAATCACTCCTTCATCATCTTCAAACCTTGTCCCACGGAGTGCATCTTTAAGAGGACCAAATAGATGAAAATCAGAGGGTGCCAAATCGGGACTATAGGGTGGATGGGGTAGTGCAGTCCAACCCAATGTGGTGATTGCTTCCCGTGTTGCCAGACTTGTGAGGTCGTGCATTGTCGTGAAGGAGAAGCAGGTCTGCTGGATTCTTGTGCGGCCGAACTCTGCGAAAACGTTGATTGAGTTTTTTCAATGTCTTAATGTAAGCTTGCGAATTGATTGTCTCCCCTCTTGGCATAACGTCCACAAGAATCACATCTTCAATGTCCCAAAAGACAGTGAGCATGACCTTTCCAGCTGAAGGAATTGTCTTGAATTTATTTCGTCGTGGTGATTGCGGATGATGCCACTCCATTGACTGTCTTTTTGTCTCAGGTTCAAAATGATGTGCCCAGGTTTCGTCACCTGTAACGATCTTATCCAAAAAGTTCTCTCCATCAGCATTGAAACGCTCCAACAATTCAGAAGAAATTGCTTTCCTTTGCAATCGGTAGTCATTTGTGAGACTTCGAGGAACCCATCTTGCGCAAACCTTAGAAAATCCGAGAAACTTTATAACTGCATTTGCACTACCAATGCTGACTGACAGCTGTAAGGCCAATTGTTGAGTAGTGATTCGCCTATCAGTAAGAATAATGCCCTCAGCACATTTCAACATTTCTGCGTTGGTGGCTGTGGCAGGACGT
This sequence comes from Oreohelix idahoensis, assembly GCA_024509875.1. Taxonomy (NCBI): domain Eukaryota; kingdom Metazoa; phylum Mollusca; class Gastropoda; order Stylommatophora; family Oreohelicidae; genus Oreohelix; species Oreohelix idahoensis. Next base: position 27,548 of record JAMPIV010002350.1, read on the forward strand.
CCACAGCGCGGCCGATCAAGCAGCTCCGTATCTCCACTTCCTGATTCTTTGACCTTCTGAACCCAACGACTGACTGTACTCCTGTCGACTGCAAAACTTGCATACACATCACATAGACGCTTGTGAATATTCACAACAGTTTCCTTCTCTGCAACGAGAAATTCTATCACAATTCGCTGCTTATAACGCAAGTTGCTAACACGCTCCATTTCAACGGTTTAGGGCAGCGGTATTATTTGGCTGGTTGCAGTGCAATTTGGTGCACATAATTGGCACGTGCCATATTTGAAGTGTGCAAAATTTCATGCTTTTATCTTCATTATTAGCCGAGAAAAACAATGTGGTACATTACTTTCTGAACGCCCCTCGTAGTTCATGAAGCTATGGTCTAGTCAATCAAAAAAGGACATCATACAGTCAATAAAATACATTTGTAGATTATAACCATCAGTTACTAATTTTTCTGAATTCTGTCTTGATTACTCCTCTTTGGTCCTAAGTTATACCAAAAGTGGTTTTCCTTTAAGGATATTACATCAACGAAATTATAGATTGAAAAAAAAAAAGAAATGAAGGAAGCGAAGAAGCAATGGAAGAAGAAGAAGAGGAAGAAGAGGAAGAAGAAGAAGACGAACTCTTTGGCATCCACCCTTTAAAAACTAAGCCCTGAAAAGGACTAAGCTCTTATAGCTAGTATTGCGCAGTCTTGGCAAGGACTTCTAGCTGCGTCTTGCTGTTCAGGATAGTTTAGGTTATATTCAGCTTGGAACCCAGTTTATGTTATCGGCAGGGCCGTAGATAGAACTTTATTGGGGTGTGTTAATTTTTTTTTTTTAAATTTAATGCACTATTTTCGTACCAGTACAGTATAATTTCCACCCTAAGGGGGGAGGGGGGGGGGGTTATACCCCCCCTTCTCCCCCCCCCCCCCCCCTTCCCCCGTATCTACGGTCCTGGTTATCGGCACAGGATTTAAAGTACCCAGATTAAGATATCGAGCAGGTCATTCAGTCAATGCTAACATTAATATTAAATACTACAGCAATTTACATAACGCCAAAATACTTGTAACCTAATGATTAATACAAGTTTAACATGCCCTTCAGACACAACATTACGGGTGTATTACGCAGTAAGTACTTTGTCGGTCGGTCACATTTTGCACAACGTCATTTGCGCACTTTTTTCTATATACTTTCGAGAGAGTGCATTAACTTTCAACCACAGCTAAGGGGGTGCAAACATTTATTACAAATAAGGGAGGGAAACCTGAGGCCTGTAAACAGTAAATTAATATGAAACAAATATAAAGGTATGTTATCAGGCACTCGCAGGAAATAAAGAAGTAGAACACCAGACAACAGAAAAACAACAGACATGAGTGGCTTACCCAGGATTTGAACACTGGACCTTCCGTGCGACAACCCCGCCTAGCCATGCAAGCAACTGTGCTTGAAAGTTAGACAATAATTGTAGTGTTTTCCCTTATATGTACTCTCTGGAAAATAGCAAAGTGTGACGGTGTGCATTAAATCAACAGACAATCAAGATACTCTTCTGTACAGTTTCATTCGGGAAACGGATTTAACTCATCATTTTTCTTAAACAATAACCTTAAAATGTAAGTTTCTGCTTGTTTCTTCAAGACAAAATTTTAATTTAAAGTATTGCAGACATATAATTATGGAACAAAATGATAAGATGGCTAAAAGGAAGAGACGATCCCGTCATTCACAGCGAGCAAGCGAGACTATAGAAGAAGCAGCAATGTAATACGTGTAACAGAAACAACACACTATAATTAAAAACCTGCCAATTTTGGCGGGTTGTTGCTAGTATTATTAATAATAATGCTTACTTGATCGAGTATCGTCAACACTGATGAAGTAAGAATAATTAGAATTTGCTTTAAATCGGATTATAGATCTCTGACATTGTGTATACGAGGGGCGGTCGAAAAGTTTTGCACTTTAGTATGAAGGAGTCAAGGCACGTACCTGGAAATTGGTGTGAACTTTAGTCCTTCTCTGTGTATTCACCCCGCAAGGCAATGCACTTCTCCCATCTCTTCTTCACCTTCCTAATGCCCTGATTGTAGAACACCCCCGTCTGGGCCCGGAACCACGTCTCCAGTTCAGTAATCAAGTCCTGGTCGTTAGAAAAACGACGTCCACGAAGCGGATTCTTCATGTTTGGAAACAGGAAGAAAGTGCAGCCTATGTAACTTAGTGTGATCTGATTCCTGCTATTCCATCAACAGAGCAGTGGAAAATTCTAGCTAATATGATATTTTACAAAATGGTAACGTCACTTTCAAGAGGACATGCACACCATCATAGCTGGCAGACGCTGGAGTTGGGTTGACCACGTCCTCAGAAGAAACCTCGATGCCATCACAAGAATAGCTATGCTATGGACCCCCGAAGGAAAACGAAAGAGATGCCGACCAAAAACAACTTGGCGGAGAACTGTGGAGGCCGAGATGCAAAGAATGAACCAGAGTTAGGGCACTGTTCGAAGGATGGCCGCCAACCGAACAAAATGGAAGCAGTTTGTTGCTACCCTACAAGACGCCACCAGACGTGATGGCCACTGACTGCTTTGACAGTCGGCGGCTAAGGATCAAAGAAGAATAACGTCACTTTTAAAAAAAAAATCGCGATCAGACCTTTAGCAGTTCAAGAATAAAGTTAATTCTAGTAACTAGAATAAGGGTTTTCACATGGAACCGGAAAAAGTACTTGTAATCCTGGGGATACCGCGTTTGTAAATACCGACACGAGAGGGATAGTTCGAAATTTCCCAAGCTTTTTCCCTCCTTCCATCACCTAGAGATCTACCAAATCCTCCCAAGTGATCGACCGGCAGTCGCGAACGACTAGTTGCCGATCTTTGGTCTATAAAAAAAGTAAAGGTAGTCTCATAGCAAATACTGCCGTAGGGGAGTGAAGTGTTAGAGACTTCACTTTACTAGGTCCAACTTCGATAGGTGGGGTGCCCAGTTCCTTCCTCGCTGCATTTTCCTTCCCTAACTCACGAGAGGAGTCAGGTACCCACTTACAGCTGGGTAGACTGGAGCGTGACGCCATCGTCTTTCGAATTTTCGCCTCAGGAGACCATCGCTTTAACCACTCTGTCGCCTATAGCGTACTTAAATCTCTTACTGCAGTGAGCCTGGTTTTCTTCCTCTCTTCGGAGTCTTCTGGTTGTGATTCTTATAAGTGTATCTTACATTGCATTCTTCTTCTTCGTTCGTCCTGAAAAGGACGGTGGTTGCGTTGTGTCACTTTACACCTAAGCTGTGATATCTGCACCTTTCGGTCGACACATCCGACTTCTGCACGGCATTTTTTAGGACCGGGTTTGCCTTCCCATTTCGATCCACACTCGCTCAGCCAGACTGCACAGCTGCAGACTGTTTCCAGGACCACCACGTGGAGGTGGAGTGCGGTCTTGACCAGCTCTGGTTCGCTGGTCCTGACGCAGGCAGTCAAGCTATGAGTCGCTGACTGCGGTCTCTATTGCTGCGTCTTGTGCATTCTATTTATTTTCTAATTTTTTTAACTCATTCATATATTTTTTAAGTTATTTCTTTAGTTGTTTGTAATATTTCTTTTTTTTAAATCCAGACAAAGTGCAATACATACAAGCTTGCACAGATACTGTAGTTACCGTAATTGCATTAGTAATTGTTGACATTATCATTATAATTATTGCCTTCCCGCTTCCCCCTGTGGCACAGACCTTTAAATATTTCTAGGACACAGTAGGGTGCATGCTTTTCCCATGGGCCGCCAAGTACGCCTGTTTTGATTAAAATTAGATATGCTCATAATATATGTACTTCGTGAACAATACGATGATACCCTCATATCCGCACTGTAAACGACATAAAGTATTTGTTGCACATAAGACTTACAATTCTTGAATACATTTTCACCCAAGATATAGCGATTTAATTAATATAGAAATATACTTAGGGATTTTAAAACATATTTTTTAATGGGTACGGTACTTTAAAACTTCACATGCAAGTGGGGAAAAAACTGGCACGCATTTTTGTGCCAGTGTCTTCAAGTACTATGCTTACATAGTGTAGGCGACCATGTCTGTCTACAACTTCCTTTCTCCAGTACTAATGCTGTTGCTGACTTCTTTCCATGCCGTGATGTCAGACTGGCAAGTATCTTCTCTGTCATTCTCTGTCTCTGTTTACTTCAGTCTTTCCTGTTGTCACGCAGAGGCGTACGGTACTTTAAGTATTTGACACATAGAAAAATATACGATTGCAAATAGATCTTTAGACACTACTGTATTATCATAATAATGTCCAATGTCACCACCTCCCTCCTGACTGTTACCTAGGGCGGACTGCCCCCTTCGCAACCACCTTAGTATGCCACTGTTGTCATGATATATTCCAGCTTTCTTCTTCCCATAAAAATGCCAGAAAGGAAGTGGATAGCTTCCTTCTTACACGAGGAATAAGCTTTTTCCCCACTCTTCTGTTTCTTTAAAGCAAAATGAATTTCAGTATTGAACAATAATTTGGACTATAAAAGCTATCTCAAATATTACTCGATCCTTCTATTTCGCCCGGAAACTTAACACTGTTAGGAAAGAATTACGAAACTATCTACAGCTCCGCAATTTTTTTTAATAACTGTTTTACCTCCTCTTTGCGCGGTGCCCCTAGTTAAATCTAGACATAAAGCCGGTTATATCAGGGCGTATGTGTAGTGTGTCGGAGTGGCTAAGAGGTATGGCGTCCGCCTCTAATTCTAAAGGTATCGGGTTTGGTTCCCAGTAGCGAGAATATATTTGATGGTCATTTTTTTCAGAACGAGTGGGTCCCAATGATGTCATACTTCCCCCCTGATCTTCATGGGTAGTGAGATCAGGTGCCTAGCCTTCTCGGATAAAAGCGAAAAATAAGAGGTCCTGTGTGCAAGTTGGAAATCGTAAAGAGTAGGCCATGTGGCCGCTGCCTAGGCAAAATGTACAAAATATGGTCCTTAACACTCCTCTTCCCCCCCCCCCCCCAGGGGAGTATGTCCAAATATAAAAGATCTTGTCTAGTGTTAGAAGAGAGGAGAAAACGTCCAAAGGAGCACCAGGAAAATAAGCAGCTGAAGGCTGTCACCTCAGGGGCGCATACCCATGGTCAGTTATGACTGAAGGGGCTATTATTATTATTGTCTAGTGTTCTAGTAAATGTTATCTTAAGAACAAAATCTTTCACCAGCTTCCAACGGTGCGTGAGATACTGAAGTGTGGGTGGGGGGGGGGGGGTGGAATACGTTTCCCGCTCTCGGTCCAGCAACGAGTGGGAATAAAAATAATAAATGTACCCGAGAAGTAGCAATAAAGTAGCAGTATTGGCAACACTGGACACCATTTTAAGACACACTGCTAAAACTGTTTTACCGCTATTAAGTATGAGCAAAACACAAATGAGTTAAACGGCTTATTAAATGAATATTTAGACATAAGTCTGTAGTAAACTTAATGAAAAATTAAAGGAAATATAAAACCAGCCTTTTTAAAGTGAAAGTGCTCCTCATAAATAAGAGCCAATTCAGACGAGCAGGCGCTAGCAGACGGTCGAAATAGGCAGAAAAAGGGGGAGGGGATTATGGTTACGAAATGCGTACCCCCCGTACGGTGTTATCAATCAATACCCTTTAGCTCCACAAGGAGCATATGCCTTCAACAAACACATGCCAAATCCTCCTGACGTGCTATCCGCTCAAGTTCTTTCCATGTTTCCCTCATCATTTTCACCTCTGTATCCAGCTCTCTTCTCGATATGTTTTTTGGTCTACCTTTGCCTCTCTTTCCCTGTGGATTTCAGAACAAGGACTGCCTTGTAATGCTATCAACAGGTTTCCTCAATGTGTGTCCTATCCATCGCCAGCGTCTTCTTCTCAACTCTTGTTCCACTGGCATTTGTCTGGTTTTTGTCATCAATTCTACATTTGTGACTTTGTCATACCATTTCAGTCCTTCTATTCTACGCAAGCACCCGTTTATAAAAGTCTGTAGCTTTTTGGTTGTTATTTTTGTTGCTGTCCATGTCTTAGAGCCATAAAGTAGGACTGACTTCACATTTGAGTTGAAGATTCTTATTTTCGTGTTGGACTGCCAAGATATGTGTACAATTCTACAACTTTTAGTGGTGTTTCTTCAAGGTCAATCTTGTTATCATTTCTTGCATTTATTCTCATAATCTTTGTCTTTTCCCTGTGTATTTTCAGGCCCACTTGATGTGACCTCTCATCGAGAATTTTCATTTTGTCTTATATCTGACTATGGTTATGGGGCAGAAGAGCCAAGTCATCTGCTAAAGCCAGATCATCAAGCTGTTTAGGCAGATTCCACTGGATTCCATTTCTGGTGTGTGATGTCGATGTTTTCATAACCCAGTACGGTGTTATGCTTAGATAGTAAAACCGTCTAATCTCTTTTTCGTTTAATTGAAGAAAAAAAAAATCCCGTTCAACCTCTGGGTTATAATTAGGATACATAATGTTACGTCTAGTAAAGTTGGACCGACATCCAAACTAACGCGCTAATTCATGTTAAAATACGAAGCATCTCAAGTTAACATCACAGAGAAATATGTTCTTGAACGTGCAAGAAAAAGCATGTTTTATACTTACTGCCGTTGCAGCCGCTTAAATTGATCTATGTAGGCTATCTATATTGCTTTCCAAGATTGCATCATTTATAGCTATCGCATTAAATATTGCCCTAATGAAAATAAATTATAGGTCGTTGTTTTACTTGCAAATACTGGTCTTCAACGTGCTTCTGTGTAATTATCTCTGCCATAAACACTGTTTTCGAATCCCACGTAACATTTCAGATGCCCTAAAAGTATAACATTCCGGCGTTGAATAGGCCTACGCCAGCAAACGTTCAACCATAATTACATTATTTTCTCACACTCGCAGTCAATGTTGATGTTTGCAAACGTACGTGCACGACCTAGCCAAATCTGAAGTGCGCCTTTCCTGTGGCTTAGGCAGAGAATGGGATAGGTTGCTAGGCAGTAATAAAGTATTCAATTCCGGCCTATGCTACAGAGATGCATCACATTAGAACGTCATCACACAGAAACGTGTCTACCGAGGATGATTTCTTATCTTACATTCAGTTAAGAAAAAAGCAGCACTGAAAAAGTTTCAATGTACTTAACGATCCAGCATCAACGGTTTGCTTAAGTTTAGAATGTGTGGGATAGTACAACATCAGTCACCAATTCTTCATAGTTTTTATTACACAAAACACACAAATAAACCTTCACCTTATCAGTCCAGCTCCCGCACATACAAAAAAAAACAAAAACAAAGTAAAACAAACATAATAACTAAGTTATGTGCCTATTCAATATTTTATTTATCTCACTGAAATAAGTATCCCAAAATTCAAGCAACTAATAGAAACAATGTCTTAGTACACAAGAATATAACAAAAACAAACAAAAGATACTGTACCCATATAAGCAGTGTAGCACAGTGGCGTACTATGGGGGTGCGGAGGGCACAGTCCGCCCCGGTGACAGCCAGGAAGAGAGGTGCCATCGGACACGGCTATGATAGTACTTACTGTTAAAAATATACATGTAAATATGTTTTTTTATGGGGCGCGGTGGGGGGGGGGGGGGGGGAACTGGTGTGCCAAAGATAGGATCCGCCTCGGGTGCTAAATACTTTAGGGACGCCTCTGGTGTAGCATATTCACATAATTAAACAACAGTTAAATGATAACCTCAATACTAAATCTATATTTGTTGCAATAACTGGCTCAGCAGAAGTGAACACGCGGTAATCTTCACTCATCACAGGCCACAACAGAATGAGATACCAACTATTCAACAAGCTAAAGATGGATGAGTCTAACTGTGGCACCAATAAAATAACCGCTGAACAACTTGGTGCCTCAGTACTGCTCCATTCCATCTCCACTAAGCTAGTTTTAAGAAAAATATGTTAAGTTTTTGGGTTAGTAGTTGAAAAGAAGGATATATCACATTAAAATGAAATTTTTCCTGATGATTCACACTGGTAACTGTATGATACTGTGTAGGATAATTGATTACACTATTTTATGTCGGTTTATGACCTCATGTCAATTTTGGCCAAAAGTGGAGATAAAATACAGCATTAATAAGCCGAAGATTACTTCTGCTAAAGTGTGCCCAACATCTGAGGAACGAGAAGGCACATAAGGCCGTCACCAGTATCATTTCTGGAATAACTTTATGGATATAACAAACACCTCTGCTTTCTTTAAACATATTCGAGCTGATCTCTAAAAATGTATGAAGAAAAAGAAGAAATAAATGTAGGGCAGAACGCGAAAATTTTACTGAAGAACACCTATTTGGAAAGTGCTAAAGATAGGAACTACTGATGAGTGTAACTGTGGTACCGATAAAAAGATTGCTGAACATCTACTTCAAAGATGCTCAACATATGAGGATCAGAGAAAGTACATATGACAGCTATCAGTACCATTCCTGGAATAACTCTATGGAGATAGCAACAACTTTAAGCTGACCTCTGCTTTCTTTGAAGACATTTAAGTTGATGCCTGAAATTGAACGAAGAAGATTTGGACAGTAATGATGTCTAGATTATAAGTGATTTGATGTTCACAAAAGTATGATTTATCTTCTACATAGCTTTAATATTGAATCATGAGCTATTATATTTCAGAAATAACAAGTACAAGTGTTTATGTGATTATTTTGCTTGGTTTTCAGCTTTGAAATGCAGAGATCATTATGATCATTAATGAAAAAAAAATATTTACTTTTAACAAACTGTTATCCTTAATTAGTGGATACACTTAACCCAGTGAGTACATAGTTTGTAGTAACTGCTCACTAAGACTTTTTCTTACACTTTGACTCTTTTTATTTCCTCATCTTACTCTGCCTTTAATAGTGTCAGGTACCGGTATGTAATTTTGCTTGTGTCTTCGAATCCAGCTATTGTAAATTAATTATTTGCTGCAATTTTGTATTACATTCTACTGCTGTTACAGTTTACAAGTAACTTTTAAAAAAGTCAAATGCTAAAAATTGCGTCATCATTTTGACCCATGCACAAGAAATAGCACAACGGGCTGATCACCCGTTTGCCAGTCACTTCGATTACGGAAACAACAGCAAATGGGTTGATTTGCCGTTGCCCTAAAGACGCCACTAGGCGTGATGGGAAACAATGGCAAAGAAAACCTATCTGCTGTTGCCCTAAGACGCCACTAGGCGTAATGGCCACTGACTGCTTTGACGGTCGGTGGCTAAGGACGGAAGAAGAAGAAGACAAGAAATAGGCGTTTCTCGGGCATAGAAAACTCTGTTCAACCCCGTGTGAGTTATAATCATTGTTGCAGATGTACATGTGGTGCATCATTAAGTACAAAAAAGGTTCTACATGATGCTTCCGAAAAAAAAAACTATAGGGCAAATAATTTATTGCTGATTTATATTTGTTGTGTATCTGTCTGTATTCAGTGTAAATAATGCTTCTTCAGTGCCTTGCCTGAAGGCATAGGTGATCATGTCTGTCCACAACTTCCTATCTCCAGTACTGTTGGTCAGTTCTATTGTTGGCTTCCACGACTTCATCATTTTCATTTCTATCTCCAGCTCTCTTCTCCATGTGTTTTTTGGTCTACCTCCGCTTCTCTTTCCCTGGGGATTCCAGAACAAAGGCTGCCTTGTAATGCTATTGAGACCCAAAGACGCAACAATAAAGAATGCAGTCAGCGACCCATAGCTTGTCTGCTTGCATCAGCGAACCAGAGCTGACCAAGACCCTACTCCACCTCCAAGTGGTGGTCCTGGAAACAGGCTGCATCACTGCAGTCTGGCTGAGTGAGTAGGGATCGAAGAGGGAAGGCTAACCCGGTCCCAAAAAATGCCGTGCGGAAGTCAGATGTGTCGGCCGAAAGGCGCAAATATCGCAGCTCCGCTGTAAACGGGCACAACGCAACCAACGTCCTTTTCAGGACGAAGAAGAAGTAATGCTATTGACAGGTTTCCTCAATGTGTGTCCTTTCCATCTCTAGCATCTTTTTATCTCATGTTCCACTGACACTTGTCTGGTTCTTGTTATCAGTTCTACATTGGTGACTTTGTCTGGTTCTTGTTATCAGTTTTACATTGGTGACTTTGTCTGGTTCTTGTTATCAGTTCTACATTGGTGACTTTGTCTGGTTCTTGTTATCAGTTCTACATTGGTGACTTTGTCTGGTTCTTGTTATCAGTTCTACATTGATGACGTTGTCTGGTTCTTGTTATCAGTTCTACATTGGTGACTTTGTCTGGTTCTTGTTATCAGTTCTACATTGGTGACTTTGTCTGGTTCTTGTTATCAGTTACGCCACTAGGCGTGATGGCCACTGACTGCTTTGACGGTCGGCGGCTAAGGATCAAAGAAGAAGTTGTTATCAGTTCTACATTGGTGACTTTGTCTGGTTCTTGTTATCAGTTCTACATTGGTGACTTTGTCTGGTTCTTGTTATTAGTTCTACATTGGTGACTTTGTCATACCATTTCAATCCTTCTTTTCTAAGGTGGCAGCATCGCCGTCTCCAGCCTAGTTGAGAGAGAAACTATATGGTGACAAGAGAAGCCTGAGACAGACTTCCAGCACTTGGGATTATCTACAATGTTGATCTAGGCTTTTCTGCCACGTGTTAAGTTAAGCCATCAGCCCCATTTTCTCCAGCTTGGCTTGCATTTAAATGGTCATCACATCTGGTCGCATGCTAGGAGGAAGAAGGGTGTGGCATACTGTGCATTCCCTGCCATCTAAGGGGGCTTTCCAAATATGCAGAGCTAAAATACTGTGCTCTCCTAAGCAATTATCACGTCCTACGCAGAGCCACTTCTCAGCTCCCTCTGCCTATCGTGGGTTCACAGTAAGATCCTCCTGCATGCAGCCAACCAGATAAAAGCCAGAGTTACGTCTGGGGTTCAAGTGACTACTCCAAGTTTAGTGTGCAATGCTGGGCTTTCAATACGTTTCCTCACAGGAGGAATCCCTGAAAGTGTGTGGATGATTTTAACAGCCAATGAGGGAGTAATTAGCCTCACAAACAGATGTTCACTTCCACATCTCTATTCTATACCATCGTGCTTAGTTGGTGGTCATATAAGGATGACTCCAGATGTGCCTCAATGCATACAAGAGAGATAGGTATGGTTATCTGACAACGAATGATGATTCACCAGGATCAACAATACCCCGTGCAGTTCATGGGGTCTCTAAGGAGACAAATAAAGAATTGGACTATTGCCACCTCAGGCTTGTCGTAAGAGGCAACTAATGGGAGGTTGTGCATAAGGCTGGCAACCTCATCATGTTAAACAAATTGCTGCAGAAACCACCACTGAAAGAACACGTGAATGCTTTCGTTAAGGCTTCCAGCGAGGGAAGCAGCTGCAGTCATGGCTCTATGATCCATATGGAGCAAACAAGAAAAAGAGTAAGAAGAATGAACAATGTTTAGTACTGCAAGAAGTTATTAGACTTAATATCAGACCATAATCATGAGATGATGTTAGATTGATTAGGCGTTACAAGAAATGAAGACCTAATATCAGACCATAAGCATGGATTGATGTTAAAGTGTTTAGTAGTTATTTAAAAAAAAAAAAAAAAGATGACTGAATGTTGGGCCACTTCAAATCTTAATCATGAGATGATACTGAAGTTTTTAGACCATGATCATGAAATGATGTTAGAGTGATCAGAAGTTAACAAGAACTGAAGACTTGATATCAGATCAGCTCAGACCATAATCATGGGTTGATGTTATAGTGTTCAGCAGTTATAAAAAAAGAAAAGTTGACTGAATGTTGGGCCACCTCAAATCTTAATCACGATGCTAAAATGTTCAGACTAGAACAATGAGATGATGTTACCACTTTGTTGTATATAAATTACTGTTCTGAATTCCATAGCCTGTTGTGGTTGTTCCACAGCCGGCATGATGCCTTTTATACAGTTTCGCCAAGCCTCTTAAGTGACCTGGTCTCTTCAAAAATTGTGTTACGTTTACTACTGTTAATATTATCATGCCTTGAAATAAAGATTACATAATTCATAATACATTTTAAATCTATGTGCATTTGAAAATACTTCTCAGTCATTAAAGTTCTTTGCTGCTAATTCAGCAATAGGTGTTGACTATGCTCTTAAATATTTTTCTTTCCAGTTCTTTTAGACATTTTACTTAAGTTTTTCTTTCCTCTGCTTTAAGGATGTTGTCTGCCAGTTACATGTAATTTTTCATAGGTTTTCTCTGTATTTGTCACAGCATACAGGTAAGCTGCAAAAAGGTGGAACAAATTCAAAAATCCCCCAGAAGCAGAAAATATCAAAACTAAAACACACAGAGAATACAGCGATGCAACAAGGACTAAACTGGTCTGATCACCGGCCAGAAATAAAACACACAGAGAATACAGCGATGCAACAAGGACTGAACTGGTCTGATCACCCGCCAGAAATAAAACACACAGAGAATACAGCGATGCAACAAGGACTGAACTGGTCTGATCACCTGTCAGAAATAAAACACACACAGAATACAGCGATGCAACAAGGACTGAACTGGTCTGATCACCTGCCAGAAATAAAACACACACAGAATACAGCGATGCAACAAGGACTGACCTGGTCTGATCACCTGCCAGAAATAAAACACACAGAGAATACAGCGATGCAACAAGGACTGAACTGGTCTGATCACCTGCCAGAAATAAAACACACACAGAATACAGCGATGCAACAAGGACTGAACTGGTCTGATCACCCGCCAGAAATAAAACACACACAGAATACAGTGATGCAACAAGGACTGACTTGGTCTGATCACCTGCCAGAAATAAAACACACAGAGAATACAGCGATGCAACAAGGACTGAACTGGTGTGATCACCTGCCAGAAATAAAACACACACAGAATACAGCGATGCAACAAGGATTGAACTGGTCTGATCACCCGCCAGAAATAAAACACACACAGAATACAGCGATGCAACAAGGACTGACTTGGTCTGATCACCTGCCAGAAATAAAACACACAAACCACCATGACACGCTTTTCTAAACGCCAGAACTTCAAAAAGTAGGGCTAGAGAAAGATAAAGAAAATGAAGGATTGAAAGAGCAACTGACACTCTTAGAAGAAAAGGATCTACCATCATATAAGCCACCTAAAGTTATTTTAAATGTAAATGTAATGGATGATGGCATCACCCAAAGACAACAAACAACTCACATTTATATCAACTATCGTCACATCAAAAGTTGGCTGCAATAAATCTCCAACATCCTCTGTCCCTTGTATTAATGATCATCATCATCATCAGTTGCCATCTCCACAATGAAGGTTGGCTGTAATGGATCTCCAACGAAGTATTTTAGCTGTCGAACTTTGACCTCCCTCATTAGTTCTCTTTTCATACCTAGATTTTCTATTAATGATACTCATTTATAAACTCTTTCCTGTCCATTTGTTCATGTTATCTTCCCACTTATATCACTGTCTTCCTCTTGCACATTTGCCTGCCTTCAACTTTTTCTTCCGTTATCATTTTCAACAAGGTGTTATGTTATGTCTTATCGATCATTTTCCTTATGAAGCATGGAGCCACCACTACAGCTGGTGGTCTTGCAGGAAGCCTGCACCAAAGTATTCACATGTCCTGCAGCAGTGGTTTCTGTGGCTATTCATTTTGCAGCCCCACGCACAAACTTATTTTAGTTGCCTTGTATGACATGCCCGAGGGTGCAGTAGTCCTATTATGTCTTTGTCAAATCATTAGAGAAGAAAACTTTATAACTGTTTTTTTTTTTGTTTCCTGAAGGAAGATTTCCAGAAATATTGCTATTTCAAACAATAAATTTGCCCCGTGTAGTCCCCACGAGTCTCTGATGTGACCAAAAAAAAAAAAGAATAGAACTATTGCAGCTTTGGGCATATTGTACAAAGTGACTACCTTCTACCTCAGACTACTACCTTCTACCTCAGACTACTACCTTCTACCTCAGACTACTACCTTCTACCTCAGACTACTACTTTTACCTCAGACTACTACTTTTACCTCAGCCTGGTACAAGCATAACTTTCAAAGAGGCAAAGAGTTTTATCAAGATCAGATAAACAAATGGGATGCAGAGCATCCTGGCCACACAGAAAATGCTGCATATTACCAGCTCAGCAGAAGAGAACAAGTGGCAATTTTCAGAATCTGCACGGGCCACAACAGATTGGGATACCATCTATTCAACAAGCTAAAGATAGGAACTACTGATGTGTAACTGTGGCACCGATAAAATGACTGCTGAACATCTACTTCAAAGATGCCCAACATATGAGGAACAGAGAAAGCACATATGGCCGTCACCAGTACCATTCCTGAAAAAACTCTAGAGATGCAAACAGTCTCAAGCTGACGACTGCTTTTTTTGAAAATATGCAAGCAGACGTCTGAGAGTGTACGAAGAAGAAGAAGAGGAAGTACAAGCCAACTAATGTGTGGTTGTGCATGCGGCTGGCAACCTCATCAAGTAAAACATACTGCCACTGCTGTAAGAACATGTGGTGACACCTCGTGGCAGGCTTCCTGCAAGGAAACCAGTAGCAGTGGTGGCTCCATAAACGTATTAAAAATGAGCTGTGTTCACAGTTTACAAGAAATACTGATATGAAGTCAGGTGAACAATACTGAATGTTCAAGTAGAAAAACAAGCAACATAAAATAAATACACCAAAAACAGCACAGAAAACTTGGCATAAAGCCTCTGAAAATGAATTATAAATTTAAAAACATAAAACATTAACAGCTGGTAGGATAACAAGAAATAAGTGACAACAAAACAAGAGCCACAACTATAAACTTCACACATCATTCCTCAACTATTCTTTAATAAATCTTTCTGCTTGTATTGCTTCAAATTCAGCATATAATTTATAAATTAAACAAAATTATAAAAACATTCACTATTCAAACTTAATAATAAATGAAAAATACCTATTGAGTTAACTTCATTTAAACAAACAAAAAATAATATTAACTCTTACTAAGACAAGGGTACACAATTAATTGTCTAAAATATATAACTGACATATCAAAATAATTGCTTTGGTAACCTTGCATGTTGAGAAGGGAGTCAACAACATGAGCAAGTCAAAGAAACACATTCTGAATAAAAAAGAAAAAAAACGCTGTTCAAGGGAGATCAATAAACAGTCAGGCATGCAACGAATGCTTCTTAATGTGGGAGAGGGGGAATGGATGTAGTTCCAAGTAAAGAGAATACTGGAACCTCAAATTAACTCCTCTTGCTTTGCTTTGCAACAATTACCATATGCATGTAGCAGAAAAAAAAAAAACATGCGCATACAAAACAAAAAATGCATAAGCTAGGCTTCCAAAAATGGCTTAAATCTATGAGGCAGAAATAAAACAGAAGGTCTAGAACTCTGATGGCAGAGAAGGATTTCTAATAAAAATGTACTGTAGTGGGTGGTGGGGGTAGAGAAACAACAGCTAATAAGAAGTAATAACGGACACATTGTCATGAAAAAATAGTGAATAAACAACAATTCCAACAGAAGACATAGATTCCAACATTTTAATGCATTCCTAAAGTGTAATTTCTCCACAGTGAACTGGCATAATTTAAAGAAATAATGTGCATTCAAATATACAGGTCTATAACCACTTTTTTTTTCAACCAGAAAACCCAAAAATGAAATATCTGAAAATTGAAACTTTCTTTGGACTACTTTCTGATCCCAGTCTAGGCGAGTTTTTGGCTATTTTTGGGAAACTTTTAAAAAAATCCAAATCTGGGTGAGTTTATGGCTATTTCTGGCAACTTTAGAATGACTTGGGTGACATTTGAAAACCAAAAAAATCCAGTTTCTAAAACAAAGCAGGATTTCAGATAAAGGGTTACAGACCTATATAAACATTTCACACATGCCTAATCTAAATGGGTGAAAGAAACAGCAAAATCAAGACAGGACAGAACTGCTATAAGAATAATATTTCAAAAAGTCTTAAGGAAAAGGGACAAAAAGAACACATGAACTCTGATAAAACAGAAGTAATCAACTCACAACCCCATGTAGTTCCCGGAGACTCTCAGAGAAGACATTCAGAATAGGAATACTGCTCCATCAGGCATGCACAAGAAAATTCATACGACGTTGTGCATAGAGCTAGCAACCTCATCATGTATAAACATGTTGGTACAGAAACCACTGTTGCAAGAGAATATGAATGCTTGGTGCATGCTTCAATAAGGAGCAAAATTAAAAATAGCAATGATGACGATACAACTCATAACCACAACACAGTAATCTTCACACCGAGAAATGGTCACTATAAACCAAAAAGATCAAATCCAGTCTGTAAGCTAAAACATGCACAAAATAAAGCCCGCCCATTCAGGGAACAAAAAACAAATAAAGCATATCAACGTCCCATCTCATGTAAAGTTCAAGGTGACAATAAAGTTCCCCCATAAAGAGAGAGAGAGAGAGAGTGTATGGCAACAAGATAAGCCTGATACAGACAAGGTTTCTTTTAAAGAGAAGCTGGAGAGACAAGTTTCTTTATTAAACAGAAGTCTGAGATAGACAATTTCTTTATTATAGAAAAGTCTGAGATAGACAACAGGTTTTTTTCTTTAAAAAGAGAACTCTGACAGAGAACAGGTTTTTTTTTAAAGAGAATCCCAAGACAGACAACAGGTTTTTTTTTTTTTAAAGAGAACACAGAGACAGACAACAGGTTTTTTTAAAGAGAAGGTCGAGACAGACAACAGGTTTTTTTAAAGAGAAGGTTGAGACAGACAACAGGTTTTTTTAAAGAGAAGTCTGAGACAGACAACAAGTTTTTAAAGAGAAGCCTGAGACAGATAACAAGTTTTTAAAGAGAAGCCTGAGACAGAAAATTGTGTTTTTTAAAAGAGAAGCGAGACAGACACATTTTTTAAAAAAGAGAAATCTGAGACAGACAAAATATTTTTAAAAGACATTGATGTGACATATAAGAGAATAATATAAATATAATACATTAATTTCCATGCTGTGAATATCACATAAAAGCATTATTTATAGAGTTAAAACTGTCGTCTACTCATCAAAACCACATTCTTTGGATGAAATTTAGGTCAGGATCACAAATACATTTTACTAAGCAGCATCTGGAGAATATTTTCAACAAGCTGGAAAAACTGATTGAATGATGTATCACGATAGAAAGTTGCTATGACGAAACCTAAAAATGTTAACTGTATTGTGTTAACACATTAACTACCGCAAGCTGGTGGGACCGGCTTTTGAAATCCTATCATTTGGACCGCGAGCCGCTCATAACGTCGATCTAATTTTAGTAATAAAACAAATGAAAAATGTACTGAAACACTTTCTGATCTAGTTCAAAATTTTAAGTTGCTACCGGAAAACAAATTACCAAAGCATGGTTGTTGTAGGACACTGGAAAATTTATATTATGTTCATGTTTTTCAGCGTTTTGGGTTAGTTACCAAATCGTGTAAAACTGTTTACCGTGGCAACTAGTGAAAGGACCTCAAAAAATGCGTGTGCATCTCGTCTAACGGCTGAATAGGCTAGAAACTTGCTTCAACAATTGACTGATAGATCTAGTGACGAGGACAAGAGTGAAAACGGTGTGCACATTGATTGAAATTAGGATTTTGATAGAGATGGGGCGCAAGCAGTTATAATTGTGAAAATATTGAAAGTCCTCGGCCTTCGGAGGGCCGTTAAATATCAACAACCTCTATTAGAGTTACAGTTGGTGCTTATTGTAATAGTACATTCATTTATCTTTAAAATGACGTGTAATGCATAAAAATATGTAAACAATTACGAAAACTACCGCTAACTTTGTGCAAACTCCTACAGGATAAAAATGGGAAAAAAATTTAATTCGGCCACAGTGTGTTTTTCAATTCGGTAGTTAATGTGTTAAACTACCCATTTGCCGACCTATAAGACTAATGGGTGTATAGGATGCACCCCTTTGTCCATGAAACATTCTTTTAGAAAAAAAAAAAAAAATTGTAGTACATCTCACCATATATTTATTGAAAAAAAAATTGAAGTAATTTTCAGGGAATAGGTATGTTACAAATATAATCTTAACTGTAATGCTCTCTCATATAGTGGTAGTGAGGCAAACAAGAAACTATGCAACTCACAACGGAGAAAGCTTGTGGAAGTGGGTTCACTCGCAATCAGTGTATAACAAACGGACAAGAATTGCGCAGAGTTCTTATATAAACAAACACTAGCAGACATTGACAGATAACAATTCCACCTTAAATTTCAATATATGAGACGCACTCCGTTTTTTTAGACAAATTGCTTGGGGGACAAAAGTGCATCCTGCAGGCCGGCAAATACGATAATTTTGCATTCAGATGCCGCTTACAGAATGCTTATATAGCAAGTACATCCAAAGTTATAAAAATTTAAAGCTGAATAAGGATTTTACAATCACCCTGTATAAATATACTCTGCCTATTGCTTGTGTGAGGTCTTGAGCTGGTTACTGGGAGAACATAGAACAGGATTCCATAGCATCGTGCTCCACCAAGTATATCTTATGAAACACAATGTGGAGGACTGTGCATGGCGTGCAATCTCATCATGTCAAATATACTGCTACTGCAAGAGCATATAAAGTGCTTTGGGGCAGGCTTCTTGCAAGAGACCTAATTGCAGTGCTTGCCCCATGTTCCTTAAGGGGCAAAATTAGGACTATATATATATATATATATATATATATATATATATATATATATAAGGTAAAGGATTCCGTTTCCACGCCCACAGAGGCATATTGGGAATATGGTGTTAGGCCCATATTTTCTCGACCATCGGCACACTTAGGGGTGATGTGGTCAGCATCACGCCGGCCGCCTTAACCTTCCCAGAGTACCCAATTTGGGCTGGGTTTACCCAGGAGCCGTCTGCAGCCTAATAACAATCCCACCTCAACTGGGGATCGAACCATGGACCACTGAGCAAGGAAGCCAGTGCTCTAACCACTATGCTACCGCAGCTCCCATATACATATTAGCCCAGTGTAATTCCTGGGGGTCTCTGAAAAGAATAGGACAAGAAGACTAATATGAGTTTGTGTATGGGATTGGCAACCTCATCATGTAAGACAAATTGCCACAGATACCACCACCGCAACAGCATGTGAATACTTAATGCAAGCTTCTTGCAAGAGGGTCAGCTACAGTGGTGGCTCCATGCTCCATAAGGAACACAAAGGAAAATGATTATATACATATACACACATACAGTGTCAGTAAAGTTTGTGTGCACATAAAATGGTAATAGATTAGGTTTCTTTTGTTTATTTAAACTGAGACATGTACACGTGTAGTTTACTCCTCAAAATCACTCTCTAGATCTACTATAAATTACATTTCAAATGGAGATATATATGGCAATGGAGTGTATTTGAGGTGAAGAGCCTTAAGAGCTCAGACAGCTACACACACATACATGCAAACATACAGGGAGTTCCAGATTTACATGATCTCAATTTACGCGAAGTCGAAATAACATGAGCTGGGGGGAGTGCGAAAAAGATTGCTACTACTGAGAAAACTTTCTTACAGATACAGCTTTCATTTTTTTTCTTTAAAAATTACAAGTACATGTGTTCCGTTCATTAAAGTTTGTAATTTCATATTTTTATGTTTTATATTCATTTTCCTGTGCTTTTAAAGACGTTTATTAATTTTTGTTTTAACTCACTTTGCAGAAGCATCCCCCTAGAAGTTACGTACTGAATTTCTATCAAGAAAATTATGTCATTTTATGCAAATCTCAAATAACACTCACGCTTTAGGAACGTAATTCGGATATAAATCACAACCACACTGTACTATTAACACATACAGACACACACATACACAAAGAATAGCAGAAAGTTCCAAGACGCAGACTTATTAAACCCACTATGCAAGTGTAGCATGGGAAAATATTTTCCAACATAACTGGACAAAACTAACTTTGGTATACTGGCCATTAATAGCTGCAGCACAATGGCCATTAGCTTCCTTAGGCATGACTAATATGAGGTTATGCATGAGACTTGGCAACCTCATCATGTTAAACAGATTGCTAAAGAAACTACTGCTGCAAGGGTTTGTGAATGCTTTATGTAGGCTTCCTGTATGGGGACTCCAGCTGTAGTGGTGGCTCCATAAGGAGTGAAAACGAAACAAAAGAAGCAGGAGACAATGGCCATTATAAACTACAAAGAAATGGCTTCTGAGTTTGCATAAAATGCAAGGAATGAGGGGGAAAAATAAACTTCCTATATTTATGAAAATTGTTTCCATCAGCTGTGTCTATCACAACAATGAACAAAAGCAATAAAAATTAGAATTTCAGTTGCAATGTTTTGTGACTTTTTCAGAATTCAATTGCTTTCTTTAAATGAAAAATAAGGGAACTGATTGCAAAAATGAACAATTAAGAATTCAAACAATAAATAAGAGTACATAATATAAGAAGTTAAGATCAAATGTATATCATTTTATACCCTGACGTGACAATAATATGGCTTTATATCATTTTATACCTCGAAGTGACAAAATGGCATATCAATTCAGTTGCTATGCAATGGTTATCCATTAGCTGTTGCAATATGATAATACCTGGCAACTATGCTATTTCAGGTGTTATTTTACACAACATGAACATGTATAATCATTAAAACAAGGACATTTCAGACAAAGAACAAGAATTTTTCATTAATTATAACATACAGCCTAAACAGACTTAGCATTATTTGTTATTCAGTGTATCACAAATATCTTTTTTTTTGTATGCAACAAATATGACCAAATTCTGGTATAATTCTTTATTTTCATATATTATTTTACACCTGCAACATATTTACCGCACAAAATGTAGCATAAGTTTAGACCTGCAATAATGAACATATCTTCTTCTTTGATCCTTAGCCGCCGACTGTCAAAGCATTCAGTGGCCATCACGTCTGGTGGCGTCTTGTAGGGCAGCAACAAAGCAACAACTAACTGCTTCCACTTTGTTCGGTCGGCGGCCATCCTTCGTACAGTGCCCCAACTCTGGTTCATTCTTTGCATCTCGGCCTCCACAGTTCTCCGCCAAGATGTTTTTGGTCGGCCTCTCTTTCGCTTTCCTTCAGGGGTTCATAGCATAGCTGTTCTTGTGATGGCATCGGGGTCTCTTCTGAGTACGTGGCCAACCCAATTCCAGCATCTGCCAGCTATGATGGTGTACATGTCCTCCTAATGAACATATAAAACAATGAATTTCACTTTTTGTTTTAAGGTGTATTTGTTTCTTCAACTTGCCACAAAGAAATCAAAATTATTACATTATATGACACAGCATACTCTTAACAGGCCTGAAATACACTTGTATCGCTTCTTAGTTGGGGCGCAAAGTTCTGGGGACTCCGCATAAAGCCACAATTTTGTATAGACATAACTATTCATACAACAGAAAGCAATAAGGAATCTCTCCCTTATGGAGAATCTGGCAAGCATAAGCTGAGGGGCCAAACAACTGCACTCTTAAATAATGTTTGGCCTGCACTGGGATTAAGCACATCAGCTTGGGCCACGACATCAAAAACAAACACCCAGTGTCTAAGAAAAGTGCAACATGCAGCCTTTAGACTAAACACAGGAGGAATGAAGATCACTCCAATTCAGACAATGGAGATATACACTAGCATCTGCTCCCTTAATGACAGATGTGAGGAAAAGGTGCTTGTGCACAATGAGAAGCTGCTACACCTATCACATCATCTTATGCATGCCAAACTTTGCAGCTCGACTCAAAACAGGCTGAAGAGAACCAGTTTCTTCTACATCTCTAAGCATCTGCATTCAAAACCTCCTCCCTAGCCAACTTACAGAAATGGAAATGCTAAATTAATTCTGAGAAGCCAAACTGTTGCCATGGAAATATCTCTGTCATCATAGAAGTTCCTGGAATTAGAAATTTAACCTCCAGTGGTTACTCTCCCATTGTGGAATCACCAGGAATGATATAGCTGATGCTTTGTCTTCAGCTGCCCACCACCCTACTGTTGGCCAAAACCATCTTCCGCACATTCTCCAGAACTGCCCAGTCCAAAATGACCAACATCATCAGACCTGACCAGAGGGTGCATAGGTGAGGCAGAAGCTATGAGGCTGCTGCATGGACCTGGAAAAAACTGGACATTGTCCTGGAGACAGGCCTGCAGATTTAGCATGACAACTGAATTCCAAAGAAGAATAATCCATACACTGCTATTTTCAAGCAATACTTTTCATTTCCAAGTTATTCCAACTTCTGGGGTATCAGAGCTTGTTGTTGATCCAGGAGATATTTCCACAGACAAGTGATGGAGATCAATCAAGTGGGCGGCAAAGTGGAAGGCCCTAATTCAACTCAAGTTGACTGCTGTTTATTTGCTGAAAAACTTAGCATATAAAATCTGAAATTGTCACTCTTGTCCTATCAGCTACCTAAGTATTTACTGATATGGTTGCAAAATGACCATAGGTTCTTAATTCTAGTGTTTTTGCTGATTGGAACACTTCACCAAATCTGTGAACATTCCTACAAGCTGGCTCTCTGTACAGATCACAGTCCTCCTCCTCTCAAGAAAACCGTATCAGTTAATGTTAACTTTCAACTCTTCTGAATTGGTTCTTAAATTTCTTCCTCAATGATGCTGACACAATCTTTTTTAATGGCACAAATGCTGGAGCAGGTAAGACACTTCTGGGCACCAGATGAGTTAACACATTATCTCTGTATAAATCCTAGATGGCCAGTTTTTCCTGCATCTTTAAAAATCTTTACTGTTTCTTGAACTGATTACCAAATGCAGCAGTTTGCCTACACTTGAGAGCCATATCACATTAAAAGAATGCGTAAACTTAAATATTCTAGAACAGCACTCTACTTGGCATGGCGTATAGTCTACACCATAAAACAGTACAATAAAAACTAAGACATGCTGGAAAGTCACTCCTGACGTATACTCATTTACTGGCACGATGT
The DNA here is from genome assembly GCA_024509875.1 of Oreohelix idahoensis. Classification (NCBI taxonomy): domain Eukaryota; kingdom Metazoa; phylum Mollusca; class Gastropoda; order Stylommatophora; family Oreohelicidae; genus Oreohelix; species Oreohelix idahoensis. Next base: position 50,690 of record JAMPIV010002350.1, read on the forward strand.
GCAGAATCAACATTCACATCTGATGTGTACTTTTCTAAATTTTCTTTTTAAAACATGAAAGTGAGCAAGTAAAAATTAGCTTAATTTAAATTTCCTAAAGATGCGATACAACTGTATACTTTTCTGGCCACAAGACACTCTCGGAGTTGCCAGTAAAGAAAAACGAATCCATTTTCTTTGCCTTTCAAAAGAAGAGATTAAAAATAGTTCACATGTGCATAAAATGCCACCTGTCATGCTTTACATGATAATATTGAATTTGGCACTGTTTACACGTCGACAACACTTTCCAAGAGGACAATTACTTCTACGTGTCCAGATTTTCAACAAGCTTCATGGAGTTGAATATTCTGTAGAAGGAAGCAATTATCATCTAACCACAAGCCTATCATAAGTATTCATGAGGATTCTGCTTTTCTCAGGGAAAAAATCCAACTGTTTAAATATTCACATGACAAATGAGAAGACAATAGATAAGAGTGTACTCTGTGAAAAGAAATCTGTTTAAAATCAATATATGATAACTCTAAACAAACAACTCTTCATCCCAAAATTAAGAACAACAAAATAAGCTTGTAAAGTAAGCCAGTATTTAATTATTCAGAATCAAGAAGTAGAATGGTCAAAGCATATGGTATTTAATCACTACTGACAATGTTGTTTGTGCATGTACCACTATAAATTGAAGCTTAAGTTAACTCTCGTGCACTCATGACAAATATACACAACATTAACTGAACTGGAAAAGTGAATGTTGAGATTTTGGCATTTTAAACAAAATTTGGCTTCAAATTTTACCCAGTGATAATTGTCACAAACATGCTGGAAATGAATCTTTAAATATTTAAAAAGTTACGGCCCATTCTAAAAGTCTGGTAAATTTCAATGCAAGTTCAAACTAAATTTTATGAGAACATGACAATCAAGAAATTCTTCAAATATGCCCAACTTAATTAATTTTTTTTTAATTACTATTTAAACACATTTTTCTCTTATGCCAAGGCTTTTAAATGACCTTTTTTTTTGTGAAATTATAAAAGCTAGACACGTAATTTTGTGGTCACGTGTCAAAATTGTATATTTATTAAAGTTATCTGCTTACAATTTGGTGTGGCCATCAAAAACACTCCCACACATACAGCTTTGGTTACAAACAGGCACACCCACACTTCATATCTTCAATCAGACACTGAGCCTTAACCAGAAAACAAAACATGCTAAACCAAAATTATTTTTGACAGTGCATCAGTGTTTGCCTGAACTTACTGAAAAATTTCTTTGACAACTACTTAAAAAGTAGTTAAAAGATGAAACTTCAGGAATTATACAAACTGTCTGGTACAGGTTTATAGTTTCGTTAAAGGCCTTTACTTTATTTAATTTTAACACTGAATATCAAAAGTTGACAGATAGTTTTTCCCCCTCAAATATACATGTCTGGAATGTAAAGTACTAAAATAATCTTTGGTTTTCCCCTGATTATAGTGGACATCAAATGAATTTTACAGCATATCTGAATTCTGTAGACCCAACCAAAATTATTACTTAGGAGCTGAATTTTCTTAACCTTCAGCATGCTGCATGAACTTGGCCAACACAATGTTTTTTTCTAATACTGTCAATGACAAATTGTGCTAACATTTATTTTGTTAGCCCTTTGTCAGCCCTCTCACCTGTGGTCTTTGCCATTTAAATTTCGTCTTAAGCTACATTAGAGGATTCAAGCCCCTTCCCAAGAAGGTGTTTTCTGTGCTGTGTGCATGCTATGTCCTTAAGCTTTAATGCTCTATGAACAATGGATTTATGGTTATCAGAGCTTCATACTTAAAAGAGAGTGAATACGTGGTAAGTCCTACCCAAGTCCCCATTCCATTCTGCTCATATTTTCAAGGTTTAATCAACATGGGTTTCAATACTTTCTGAAGTTCTTTAAAATGTTCTTTACTAAAAGTGAAATTAATAATAAGGTTATTCAGGATCCAGAAGACAAACTTATTTCTTTTCACCCCTAGGATGAATTTAACGATTAGATAATGAAGATTATTTTCACCACGAAATTTTTAAGACTACTGGTTAGAAGATTTGTAATTACTGTTTTCTAGAACTTTGAAATGTTCTTTATAAATGTTTTTAAAACATTTAAAGGGAAATTAATGATAAGGTTATTCAGGATTCAGAAGACGACCTTTTTCCCCTTCAAATTCAGCAGATGAATTTACTGATTTTCTAAATGAAGACTGTTTTAAAATTCTTGGTGGTATTCGTAACGATTGTTTTCAAGAACTTTGAGACGTTCTTTACTGAAAGTGAAATTAATAAATAACAATGTTATTTAGGATTGTGAACAAGAACTCTTTTCATTCTGAGAGGATTATTTATGAGTTTTCTAAATGAAGATTGTTTTCATCAAGATTGTTTTGAGATTCTTGGTAGGTGATTTGTAACGACTGTTTTCAAGAACTTATGAAATGTTTTTTATTAAATGTGAAACTAATAATAAGGCTATTCAGGATCTTGGATACGAAGAACTTTTTTCATTTTGACTCGATGAATTTATTGGTTTTATGAATGACGACTGTTTTCACTGAGAATTTTTTAAGACTTTTGGTGAGATGGTTTGTAAAGATTGTTTTCCAGAACTATGTTCTGCCATTGCTGGGTGGACTGTCCCTTATACTTTAGGATGAAATCCGACTGAACCAATAAACAATGCACACTATAATGCTAAGTTGCTAAGAAGTGGAAAATTAAAAGAATAATATAGGTAAAAAAGAAGCAGTAAAATGTGCCAACACATAGAGTAATCCAGCATCTTATTGTAGAAGCTAACAGATATGTTAAACAGTCAACAGACAAATTGCTGCGGTAATTAAGGCATTATTTCCCAGAATGCAAAAAATGCGAAATACATCAGAAGAAGAAATCAAGGCTTCTGCTGTTTTCTTTGTATTTTCTGACTTTGCATAACAATCAAGCTGTGAAATGTTATCACAAATAACCCCTTGAATCAATTACAGGGACCCAAAGATGCAGCAATAGAGAATGCAGTCAGCGACCCATAGCTTGACTGCTTGCGTCAGGGTCAGTGAACCAGAGCTGACCAAGACCCTACTCCACCTCCACGTGGTGGTCCTGGAAACAGGCTGCATCACTGCAGTCTGGCTGAGAGAGTAGGGATCGAAGAGGGAAGGCAAACCCGGTCCCAAAAAATGCCGTGCTGAAGTCGGATGTGTCGGCCGAAAGGCGCAGATATCGCAGCTCCGGTGTAAACAGACACAACGCAACCGTCTTTTTCAGGACGAACGAGGAAGAAGAAGAATCAATTACAGAAATTAATGGTTTAAGCACGTTATGGCTACAGTGAGATCTATGTCCATTTGCTTGCCAGTTGCATGAAGAATAAAATAAATCCAAAAGATTTGATGGCCACAATAAATAATTTTTCATTGTTTTTAAAACCATTTATAATTACCTTTCAAGCAGAATATTAAACTTTTATATTACCTGAACTAATAGAAGCAACAGCTACATTATTTACTCCACCAGACAACAAATTTGCTATGCATCTTTCATGTTGACTAGTCCCTAACTGACTAGAATCCACTGAAAAAAGACTGCCGATGTGAGTAAAGGTGTTGCTAAAGTCAGCACACAGAAGGGTCAAATTAAATCTAAAATGTGATATTTTAAGCACAAGTTTTCATCACAACTTTTGGGCTTAATAAGAGATTGATTTCAAGATGTAATATTTGGTTTATAGCTTAACGAGTCTGTAAAGCCACACAATCATCAAAATGAGTAGACATGCAGACACACTCTTCCAAACATAGCATATAACCACACACTTAAACACATGCCACACCTTGATTTAACAAAATTGTATACCTTTATCTCAACCACAAATGTTCAAGTAAGAATAAATCAATACATATTATTTAAATTCAAATCCCCCATAACTTTGCAGATGTGGAGCCAGTCCTGCTCTGCTTGGCCGCGCACATTTCCGAACAAGATCATCATAGGTTCCTCCGTGCAGGAAGCACACAAGTACCACAGTCATATTATCACAGCCTAAACCGCCAGCCTGACAGTCCGGAGCTAAACAGCGTGTCATCAGCTCTTCACAGATCTGCAGAAGATGATTTCATGTATGAGTTTATGTCCTCATTTTTGTCCTCTTAAGGAGCATAAGACTACAGGATGATCTCTTTGATGTACATGAAACAAATGTCAAAGCAAGGAGCAATAAACACCACTTGACTAAAATGTTTTATAATAGTTATTTTTTTTTCTCCAAAAATAAAATAAAATCTAAAATGGCCAATAAACTAACGTCACATGGGAGCAAAAAATTGCTGCCTGTTATGAGGTCATGTGATGAAAAAAATCACGTTAAGTTAAATTCACATAGTTAAGTTAAATTCATATGTTACAAAATAACAGTTAATTCTCTTTCTTTTATTGTGTTTCTATGGATAGAAGTCCACAACGGGCTGATCACCTGTTTGCTAGTCAATTTGATTACGGAAACAATGGCAAATTGATTGATTTGTCGCTGCCCTAAAGATGCCACAAGGCATGATGGGCTACAGCGGCAAAGAAATCAATTTGCTGTTGCCCTAAGACGCCACTAGGCGTACTGGCCACTGACTGCTTTGTCGGTTGGTGGCTAAGGATGGAAGAAGAAGAAGAAGAATGGTTAGAAGTCAAGAACAATTTAAAGTTAGGGAGTGCCCCTTCAATGACATTGTACATCTTCAGTTGTCCGTCAAGTAGGAGATATGCTGCAAAGCACTTCACGTGCTCATGCAGTAGTTGTTTTTGTAGCAATCTGTTTTAAGACTGCTAGCCCTCATGACAACCACAATTTAATCATCTCTTATAAAATGCCTGTAGATGTTGTTCGGGGGGTGGGGGTGGGGGGGGGTGGGGGGGGGGGGGGGGGGGGGGGGGGGGGGGGCTCTCTGAAGAGACTAAGAAAGAAAAAGACTACTGCATCCTCAGGCATGTTGTACAAAGTGACTAGCCACAGACAACAACTGCGGAAAGAACATGTGACTGTTCGGTGACGGCAGGCTGCAAGGAGACCAGTGACGGTGGTGGTTTCATGCTTTATAAGGAGGACACAAAAGAACATGAAAAAATGATAACATGGGAACAATGACTCAATTCTTTCTTTGTCTCCTCGAAGACCCTAGCATACTTGGTGCCTAGTTAGTTGCTTATCCTTTACAGGACGTGACAATCAACCCCAGCTTTTATTGGCTGTTTGTGATTTTTCTAGGCAATTTTTTTCATTCAGTAGTTTGCCATTGCTTTCTGAACGGTACGGCACTTATACCATTGTTAAAAATCCACACAAAGCAATCTGCTACCAAACCGCCTGCAGCAGGTTTCGAACCTGGTATATCTGGATTATGAAACTGCGTTCATATCCATTAGGCCACAGACGCCGACTTGGTGCCTAAGATAACTTAAATAAGATCAAATGCCACCTCCATAATTAAGGCAGACTGTATTGATCTCCAAAGTTCTCTGTCTTTAACCTTCATAGTACACCATGAGCTTTTCCTTCTGTTACAGTTTTCAGTAAAGCGTTATGTCTCGTATGTCCAAAACTGTTTTACTTCAATAATATTTTTTCATTCCTGTTTTTGTTCTCAAAGGATTTCTTTATCTGCATTCTTCTTATTTGATGAAATGTGCCCCATCCTTCTACATGTCCACATTTGAAAAGCCTCAATCCATTTTTCCCCACCTTCTTCATCATTAATGATCTAGAAAAAAAAGGTAGTCCCATAGCAGATACTGTTGTAGGGGTGGGAAATGTTAGAGACTTCAACATACTAGGTCCAGCATCGAGATATAGGTGACCAGTTCCCTTCCTTACTGCCTTTTCCTACCCAACTCAAATAGCAGAGTAAGGTACCCATTTACAGCTGGGCAGACACCAGCGCTCTAACCACTCTGTCAATCGAATGCTCTACATGATCTATACCATACAGTATTGATGTGCATGTGTGTGTGTGTGTATCACGCTGAATAACTATCAAATTTGCTGACTATTTTTTTGGGTGTAATTCCTAAGAAGAACTGAGAATATATTTGCTACCACAATGTTAAACATTTTACTATTACAGAAATAATGATTAATCATAATAGACCATGCTATAAATTTAACCAATGGTCTACTTTCAGGACAGAGATAACGTGAACTAACAAATATTAAACCATATGGCATTTCAAATTAGATATCACAATAAAGGAAAATTCACCATTTGCTGATGTCACCAAGAAAAAAAAAAAATTAATTATAATGCACGTTTAAAAAAGTATTTTAAAACTACTAATGCTAGTTTAAATTTAACTTTTCTTTCTTTCTTGCTATCTAAGTATATAGAATGTCTTACAAGCACTAGTAATCTGCTTGTCTTAGCATAGTCTGACTAACTTCCTCTCTTAATGCATGCGTGTCTATCAGGTTCTACTCAGGTTCAGTTACTCACAACATCAGGTTCCATGTGCTGGGCTATTCTGTTTCGAATGAAATCCACAACCTCTTGGTTTGTCAGGACATCCCAGATCCCATCGCAAGCTAACAGCAGAAACTCATGGTCTGGAGTAATTGGCTTTTCTATCACATCAGGGTTGGCTGTGAACAGAACCCAACAAGCACATAACTGACCTGGCAGATATATCATGTCACCATCATTTTCCTCTACACTCCTCATCAAACGTAGAACCTACCCTGCCGCTGAGGAGGCCCTGCACCAAGAATTCATATGCACTTGCAACAATGGTTTCTATAGCAATATGTGTTACATAACGAGGTTGCAAACCCCATTCACAACCTCATATTAATCACTTTGTATGACATGACAAAAGTTGTAGTTCTATTCTTTCTTTGACTCTTCAGAGACCCCTGGGAACTACCCCCCCAGGGCCAGATATAATGCCACCCTTATAAAACTGTTACTTAAAGAGTAGTTTCCAGGATCTCTAGTATACTTCTTATTCAAGTACCGTGCCTGGTGGTGTAGGTGGTCTCTCTACAACTTCCTATCTACAGGACTATTGATCAGTTCTGTTGTTCTATGCCATGATGTCAAACTGTCCATGATTCATGACTGTACAAGGGATAATATGACAGTAGTGTTCCCGTTGCTTTCCACCAGTTTGTGTACCGATGACCTTTGACTAAAAAGTCAAACTGGTATACTGCACAACTCAAAACGATATCAGTTTATTAAAATATATGGGTTATCATCAAAAGCCTAAATTACTATGCAACATTTCTGCCATAACAGAACTAGAGACACGCATAAAGAAGACATGGGATAACATTGAGCTGATGGCATAAGTTTGTTGTCTACACCTCACGGTAGAAGGGGAACGACTAAGTAAGTATAAGTTTGTTGAAGGGTTATGCTCCTTGGGGAAATGAAAGAAGATGGGGATGTGCCTAACCTCATCTCCCAGCTTCACACTGCTGTGGTTACATACCACAAAAAATGGAAGATTTTGTTCCAGTATTTAAATAAATAATAAAATCAATACATTCCTGTAGAAAATAAGAGGTAACAGTCAGTTTTGCACTGAAACGTATAACAAAAATATGGGACTTTTCGGGATTTAAGCTTATCAGCCACATTCAGAAATTGGAGACAAAGATAAGAAATATAGACAGGTTAACTCTTTAAGTCCCAGGCAAAAAAGTGGGTTTGGCCCAAGCAAAAATGGCCACCCCAGTGCGTTTTTAAATAAAGATCTCAAAACAGAAACATGTTCACTCTTAAACACTTGCGGTATTTCAAAGAATGTACTTGCAGTCGGAAATGACGTTTTGGGTGGTTTGTGGGTAGTTATAATTAGAAACAGTCTCAAACAGAGGCACATATACTAAAGGCTTTTTAAAGTCGATTGGGCCAAGCGCGTCTAACTCCTGAGACTTTATAAAGTCGATTGGGACTTAAAGAGTTAAAAGAGAAAGGATACTGACAAGATGTGGAAAATACAGATGAATAAACAAAGAAAGATCAGATGAGCAACCCAGAAAGATGAAAAGAAATAAACAATACAGGTAACACTGGGTAACAGTAAAAGAAATAAGCAAGTAAAATGCAGAACAAGAAAGATAGAAATGTAGATTTAAATAATCTAACTAACAATAAAAATGAAAAATGAAATAATACCATGGAACAAAAAGCCTGATATGACATAACTACAAAATTAAGATATCAGAAAGATTCACAAGTAGAGAAAGACAAAGTGAAGCAGCCCTGTAGCAGTGATGGGGAATAAAAATACAAAAACAGAATATGAAACAAAACACAGTTTAAGAAACAAACACCAAAAGGTCAGGAATGAAATACTAAGATATTAAAATCATCACTGAAAGCAGAAATTAAATAAAAATTACGCTAGACATCTGATCCATCAGGAGAAAGACAACCAATTTAGAAAAGCAGACAATTCTCCAAAGTAAAGTGAGTTCTTATCGTCATGACAGGACCAAAATATTGTTACCTGGATGTCGCAGCTAAGAGAATAGTTGGAACCATTAAAGTGAAAAGATACAGGTTCATTATAATATTATTATTATTATGACTATTTACACACTTCTTCAGCTTAAAGTTAAGCTATGAAAAGTCTTACCAGTCACTATCTGCTCTTCTGGCCTCTTCTTGTCATTCTTCTTGAAAACAAAATCTCCTAAAGCTCTAGATAAGGCAAGGTTACCTGAAATCAGGCGTTCAAATAAAACTGTGTATGAAAATAGAGTTAACATGAATAAAACACTGCTGACAAACAAATTTAACATTCTGTCGAAAACCATGATGAAAAAGTTAAAGGAAATAGATAATTACCCAGCTGTATTCAGAAATGAAATGTTTTATTTTTTTTTTGCTTTAAAAAAATGAAGGTGGGCAGAAAAGAATCAGATGAGCTTCAAGGGTAATTTATAATCATTATTTTCCATCAGCTCCCAATGGAACATGGAATATCTGTTGTGATTTATTTACATCATAATTTTTTTCTTTTTGTTGAGGGGAAACATTAGAGGTGTACAAAAAAAAAACATATGCCTTCAAGGCAGAAGAAAATTTGAAAATCAAATTTGAAGATCTATCACAGTAAACTGTCACAATAGACAAAGTACTTCATCACATTCTTTTACAACATTTACTTTAATTATCACAGAAAGTGCCAGTAAGAGTTGTAATCATGATCTGTCCAAGACATCAGCCTTCATCAGACATGTTTTTTTAATTCCCCACGGAACACAGGATTGCACTTGTTGCTTGCCATCTATTTCTAATTTGATGAGCATCCAGGAGCACAAGACTTCTGCTGACAGCTTTGGGATTTATGAGACTTGCATCCTGTCCTATCACTTCAAGATGGAGAACAGGATGCCATCAGCCAGGGTCTTTATAATCAAATTTCATAATAGTAAAAATAAAATGTATTATGCTTTAATTTAGTTTGAACACACTTTTTTGGTACTGTTGTTGTTGTTGTTTAACTAGGACTGCTGAACCTCTTGCTCCTTTGCAGCCATTACCAAGATGAAGACTCTTTGGTATTATCTACACAGTAGATCCAGGCTTTTCCTGTGGCTCTTCTGCCATTCCGAAATGTCATGAGTTTCTCTAGACTGGTTTGCATTTAAAGGATCATCACATCTGGTCCCAAGTTTGGAGGGAAGAAGCGCACTGCATACTGTGCATTCCCCATCATCCTAAGGGGCTCTACAAATATGCAGAGCTATAATACTGTGCTCTGGTTTTGGGCTCTCCCAAGGAATTGTCACTTCCTACAAAGAGCCACTTCTCAGCTCCCCTTGCCTATCATGGACCCATGAGATCCTCCTGCATGCAGTCAACCAGGTACAAGCCAGAGTTACATCTGGGGCTCAAGTGACTCTCCCAAGCTTAGTGTGCAATGCTGGGTTCTCAACAAGTTTCACTACAGAGGGAATCCCTGGAAGTGTGTGGATGATTTCAAGAGTCAATGACGGTGTAATTAACCTCATAGACAAAGGTTCACTTCCACATCTGTATACTGTAGCATTGTGCTTAGCTGGTGGTCACAGAAAGATTACTCCAGATATGCCTCCATGCACGTTGGTACTGTCAAAGCCCTCTTCTCTTTTACACACATCTTTGGTAATGCCTTTTATGTTTTGCTTATAGCATCACTCACTTGAATCATAATTTTTATTTTAAAAGAAGAATCTCATTAGGTGTTCTCATATCCATAATGATGGATATCACATCATTGCGCGTGCACTCCACCCCTAAGATCTTTATAAATTGGTAAACAATGACAGGGTACTGGGCATTGACCAATCATATGTTATTAGTTTAGTGACACTTTCACCATTTCTTTGAAATCCCTTTAAAGTAAAATCTGTGAGGGCTAATCTGGGTCACACCACTACTACATAACCTGGCATCATAAACAAGAGAAGTGATAAGATTTGAAATATAAGCACTGAAAACAGTAAAATAAATAGTTATAACAGGAAAGCTCCTCACCATTACTACTACAGTAGAAATCAAAATGAACAATAATAAAAACAGTTGTCATAACTCAATGTCACTATAAAAGTGGCCTCTTTGAATTCATAATCATGAAACAAACTCGCACAAAACAACCAGCACTCTACACAGTCTAAGGAAGAAACTGGCTTTCATATTTCTTGGAACACTGCTGGCTGCAACGTGAACACTAAAAAAAAAAATGAAAACAGTTTAAACAGATGCAAATAATGCCCTAATGAAAAAATCATCAAGGTTATTTCCAAATTTATGATTTAAAACTCACCATTTACTCTGTTAAATTCCACCCACCCTCCCGCAGCAATGATTCTCCGTGTCTCACTCTCATTACTAGGCTTGTGGTCAAAAGACAACTGCTCCACCTCACCATGAACACTGGCCACAGCCCTTGAATCTCCTACATTTCCCTGAAAGTGATAATTCCAATTAAACATCAAATTCTGAAGTCACAAAGGAAGGCATTGTCCACTTAATTATTTTTACATTTTTGGCATCTCCTAAGTTCTATGGCTATTTTAACAAGAATCCTTTTGGCATCTCCTAGTTCTATGGCTATTTTTACAAGTATTACTTCAGCATTTTGTTTAAAAACCGGGACATTTCCAAATTTTTACCTAAAAAACCCGGGACATTTTGTAAAAAAACGGGACATGTTAAAAATTAAGGTAAAGCACAAATAAATCTATTATATATTATATGTTGCACTTAAAATAAGATACTGGTATAAAAATACACACATTAACTAACACAACTTCCTCTTTATCGTTGAAAAGTTTTTTCACGATGGCTGTTGTGCAGTCCATGCTGTGGTTATGCACCGCCGTGTGATAAGCGAAGGTTGCTTCCAGTGCTGCCAATGATAACTGTTTTTCCATTTCCTTTTCACTCTGGGTTTTCGCATTTAAGAAATGACTTATATGCTGTTGGAAGCCTTACTTTCAACAGCACCTTTATGTTTTTTCGTTTTCACGTGGTTGACTACGTCTTGCTGACCGACCACCATGTGAAGTGCAAAATTTAGAGCTGCATAAAGTACATTCCACATTTTCATCTACACCTTTAATGAAGGGAAATTCTCTTGTAATGTTATCATTTATACTGCACTTACGTTTCGGCATTGTGCGGATGAAAAACGATAAAAATACTGTATAATAATGCTAATACGCATTAAATCATTTGGTAGATGCTCACTGAACACCGTTTTGGTCGACTTTCGAATTTTTGTTCGAGATTCAAACCGAGGGTCCACTGTAACCGGAAATTGATAAAGTAACACTACTAAAACACGGAATAAAATCCGTTACCCAAAGATTTTTTTTAGGAAGGACCCTTAAAAAGCGGGACATTTGGAATAAATTCGGGACACCGGGACATTTTATCAAAAAACGGGACTGTCCCGGGAAAAACGGGACGAATGGGAACCCTACTTTATATCAAATGGCCAGACTTACCTGTGGAATAATACCAGACAACAGCCAATACATTTCATTCATTACCCTTCAGCTTCCCACAGAGACTCCTCACGTTTTCTTCAACTTTAAGACTGACTTCTGGGACACGGTTAAATGACATGCTTTAACTCTGCCCTGATGTCAAAACTCAGAATGTGTTTTAATCTGAGGTTTCGTAAGGAACCTCAGAAGCTATTTGTCACCTGACAGGAGAGCAGTTTATGAACTATGTAATACACCAGAAGACAGCTGGAGATATACATGAAGGGCATGCAGAAGACATGGCAACACCATGAGCTGATGGCACGGGACAGGAAGACTTAGCATAATACTGAAAGCCTATGCTCTTTGCAGCGCTGAAGGGTGATGTTTAAGCATGCCCTATGTAGGTCCTGGGAGGTCCGGACAAAGAAAGAATATAACTACTGCTCCCTTGGGTATGATGTCAAAGGTGACATGTAAAAGGTTGTGTCATGTGACTGTCAATCTCATCATGTAAAACAAATGGCTAAAGAAAACTACCACAGTTTGTGCTTGAGTGATGCTTTTTTTTAACTTCAGATGTGGCTCCATGTTCCATTAGCAGCAAAAAAAAAAGGAGATGTTTAAACCGTACGCATGCTGCGGTCGCAAATTTGCGCCAGAGGTACTGTATGTTCTGCTGGCTGCAGGCGCAATGCTGCTACTTTCGGATATAGTTGGTTTCCTGCATTGTAACATGTGTACACGTCATATTACCCCCGGATGTTTAGTGTTAATCTTATTTGCGAAAGAGTTCACTTCCGATTCTGATCTATATTTAGTGACGGGTGAATTCGCATTTATTTTCTGTACATTTTTTAAATCGAAATCAATCGGCATGGAATAAGCTGCCATTTTCATGGATTCTGACTCCGATGACGAGAAGTTTGTTGGCTTTACTAACGATGATACCGGTTCTCAGAATATGGGTGATGGCAGAGATGGGGATGACAGTAGTATGTCTAGCGTTTTTGACAATTTTGATGAAGTTGATATTCCCAGGGCCCCTTCAATACAACTGCAGCACCGCACCACGAGGTGCAAAGCTTTCAAAATCAAATCGTTCGTCGACACTCTTCTCCCTCTATGGCAAAGCCATTATATACCCTCTAAACAGCTTAGTGTTGATGAGAGTACGATAGCTTTCAAAGGTAGGACCAGCCTTATGCAGTATAGTCTCTTCGTTTTTTGTTCCCCCCCCCCCCCCCTTTTTTTTTCATTCTTCCATTCCTCTCTTCCTATCACATCTAACATATACACCAACAAAACTTATATCATCAGATTCATTTATTTACATACATTCCAAAAATTATAGCAATTGACCAAGCAAGAAAGAAACTATAGATGTTACAAGTCACCCACTATAAAAAAGGGGGCGTTGTGAAAAAGAATGCAGCAGCAGGGCAAATTTCCGCAAGTTTTAATGCAGCGTGCGTAAGGTTAAGCACTTCCCACATCTCTAACCTGGTCCTAATGCACATTGTTACTTATGCTCCCTATAGTTTTGACTGAAGCTCCCTATAGCTTATACTGATGCTCCCTACAGTTTTTACTGATGCTCCCTATAGTTTTTAATTATTCTCCCTATGTTTTTAATTATTCTCCGTATATGTTTTACAGAAGCTCCCTATAGTTTTTACTGATGCTCCCAATAGTTTTCCCTGAAGCTCCCTATAGTTTTTAATTATTCTCCCTATACTTTTTACTGAAGCTCCCTATAGTTTCTAATTATTCTTCCTATACTTTTTACTGAGGCTCCCTATAGTTTTTACTAAATCTCCCTATAGTTTTTACTGATACTCCCTACAATTTTTATTGATGCTCCCTATAGTTTTTACTAAAGCTCCCTATAGTTTTTACTGATGCTTCCTACAATTTTTACTGATGCTCCATACAATTTTTACTGAAGCTCCCTTGGCAGCGTTCAAGCATGAAAATAACGATATTCTTAGCAGTCAAATTATGGAGCAAAAAATCCAATTTTTTATACAGAACTCTGCAAGTGAGTGAGAAAACCTGCTACAGAGCAACAGGGTAACCTCCCCTAATGCCACCCTAGAGATACAGAAAGGCCTCACTTGTGAATTATGTTATTGTTAAAGAAGATTATATTGTATTTTACATGTTGACCACACTTAGTTTTGTTAGCAGTTTAATCTACGCGGTAACAATTCTATCTGGGGCCAACATGATGTATTTTGAACCATTTTTAATTATAAGTGAACGCGATATAAGGTTTACGTCTCTAGGTGATGATGAGGTAATAGGTTCTGCACTAATGTATGCAGACCGTTAGTTCGAGGCCTTTCGTTGTAAGAATCTGTCAGAGCAAGACGTTGATGCTTTCGCTCCCAAGTTATTTGAAGTTTTAACAGTTCTCCTACGTGGCTTAAAGAATTACGAAGGTCGCCACTGATGTACAAGAAGATGCCGAACTTAAGTATTCAAGTTCGATGATTTTTATGCAGAGGGATCTTTATGGGAGCAATCAATAATAATTATCTCCATATTCTGGTTTTCGATACTTGGGTGTTAACCATTATCGGCACCTCTAGTAAATAGGCCAGATATGAGACGATGTATCACGGACTGTAGGAGATTCAATATATGTATTTATGTAATTCCACTTTGCCATGAACATTATTTTTTATGCTACGTCTAAATAAACATGCTGTTATCTGTGGACCTATTCAACAAGTTGTTTGGAGGTCGCTTTATGATTTGATAGTTCTTGCACAAAACTATGTCATTCCACAAGATCTCATCAGCACGACGTTCAACATAGAGGTCAGTTATGAACCAAGGATCTTGATCAACCACACACTCTATAATAACAAAACCCATTCGTAACAGTTATCTGTATTATTATCTGTACCTTTCAAGATAACCTATATTTCTGAAACAGTAAAACACCCGAGTGATTCAGTTACGTCAACGCTCATATGACTTATCTCACATCAAAAGCATTCACACTCACTTCAACAGCCTCAGGACAATGATAATTCAAATATCCAGATAACTGCAATTTGATCATGTTTTTAACCAGGATTATGGAGTCATAAGGGGCATCCCTGTCGTACTCCTGTCTTCACCTCAAAGGTTAGGTTGCTCTGCCCAACACTACACGTAAAGTTGGCATAAAGGCTTTTTATGATTGACACTATGCAGCTTGGAGAGTTGAAGTCGGAGTCATGAAATCAGTAGCTTTGTGCAGAGTCTGAGTTGTAGTCAGTTACAAGCTCCCAGACTCCGACTCCTCTCACAATTTTTGAATTCCTGAACGCGGGGGCAAAAACACTGTGGTTCTAGAGAAATCTGGATTCTTTTCTTTAAACCCCTTGACGTCAGAGTTGTACGTATTACACTGCTCGAGTTGGAGGAAGTCGAACAAATTCTTTTCCCAACTTCGCAATCGTGCTACTAAAAGTAAATACAATCTTCAACTAACAGACACCTGATTTTCCCCGATACGATTTCTTACTACACAGATTGAACATCCTGCATAGATTTAACAGATTCCCTTCCTTCCCAATTCCCCTCCTGTTTCTCTTTCTTCCCCCCCCCCCCCCTCTCCACTATTCTAATTCTTCTCTTCTCTTTTCCTACAATCCCAATTTGTTCTATTTTGTCTAATCTGATTTATTGACTAACCGTGATTTTTCTCTGCTCATCCTTACTTCATTTTTTTCACACCTTCCTCAGTTATAGGCGTACATGTGAAATCTCTTTCTTGGTTCAATAACTTGCAAAATGGACATTTTTTTAGTTACATAACTTTCTGCCAAGTTAAAAATAGTTTGGAGTTTCCTGACCTAAATAGTTATGCACAGCTGTCACTATATTTTCTATTTATATTGTACATGATATTAATTTTTAATTGATTCTTACACTGTGTAGTTCCATGGGGGTCTCTGAGAAGATGAAGAATGACAGCTCTCTCAGGCATGTCATAAATGGGTGACAAACTTTAGATTGTGCATGGGACAGGCAACCTCATCATGTAAAATAAATTTCTACAGGAATCACCGCTACAAAAGTACATGAATGCCTTGGTGCGGGCCACCTGCAAGGGGACCAGCTGTAGAGGTGGCTCCATGCTCCACCAGGAGCTAAAGAAGGGAAATGATTTCTGCCAGCTTAACACTGTCTCAGTTTCCTCAGTTATAGGCTGTGTGACATTTCTGTCTTGGTTCAACAACTTGTAATATAAACATTTTTTTTTTCAAATACAAAACACTGTGCTAAGCTTAAGCTAAAAATAGTTTGGTGTTTCCCGACCTACATAGTGTACACAGATGTCTCTGTTTCCTACATTGTTATTGTATATATTTTTTTCAGGGCCAGAAATGTAAAAAGGCTAAGTGTCTAATGTCTTTCTTCTTTTCCCTTTTGACGCCTAGTGGAGAATGGTGCCAACATTACAGCTGGTTCCCAGTAAGCCTGAAATAAAGTAATTTATGCACTCTTGCAGCCGTAGTTTCTACAAAATTGTTTTAAGTGATAAGTTTGCCAGCCACTTGCACAACTTTTTTTCCTCTTTGGTCACCTCTTTTGACATACCTGAAAAAGCTTTTTTCTTTACCCTTTTTAAATAAAGGTTTTCATTCATTCATTCATTTCTTCTTCTTCTTCTTCTTATTCTCGTTCGCTGTTGTTTAGAAATGTCTACACAAGAAGTCCGGTTTTCTGGATGTATGTTGCTGTGGTTGAAAGTTCTTCAAGACTCCCAAACAGCTTTGTGTGGATGTGCGTCTCTGTGGGCCAATGTTCAGTTCGCAATTGACTAAGCATGTGGCAGTCTTGCAGGATGTGTTCGGCTGTCTGTGCTGCCTGTCCACACGTACATAGGGGTGATGGGACCAATCTCAGTCTGTATAAGTGACTGTTCAGTCTGTTGTGTCCTGTTCTCATACGGAACAGGATCACCTGTTTTGCTCGATCAAGATATTGATAGTTGTCTCTTTGTTGATCAATTTTCCTGATGGCCTTGATAAGGGTCTTCTTTTCCTGGAATGTGATTGTTTGTTCTTTTTGTTCCTGTGTTGCTCCCTCTTTTGCTAACATATCTGCTCTCTCATTTCCTGGTATGCCACAGTGTGATGGTATCCACTGTAGCACTACCCTTCTTTTGATATTTACTTCGCATAGGACTTTGTTTAATTCTGGCAGTTTATCACTGTTGAGGGCTTGCAGAACTGACATTGCATCGGTAAGGAATACAACCTGCTGACATTGGCTTATTGTGTTATTTATTATTCCTGCAGCAATGCTTATGGCCTGTACTTCAGCAGCATAGTTTGAACAGAATATTCCAGTAGGTGAACAGGTGGATTCATTTTCTTTGTCTGGATAGACCACATAAACTCCTGCGCCTCCGTTCTTCACTGCTCTGGTTGCAGATCCATCAGTATATACTTGGATCCATGCTTCTCTGGGGTATAGTTCTTCAATCATGTCACATGCTGCTATTTTCCTTTGGAGAGTATTTAGCTCTCCCATGGGGCAGGTGGTAGTTATGGAGGTCTTAATACTGAAATTTTGATGTTGTTCCCATGGGGTTGGGAGGAGTGTGGGAGTTATTTCCTTAGTGATGTCTGGTAGTTCATCCTTGTATGTTCTAATTAGTTTTTGGACCGATGCACAAAACTGCTTCTCTTCAACCTCCCACTGGCTAAATCTCCAAATCTAGTTTTCATTGGATGTGCGGGCATGTTCTTGTTCTTTTCTGCTTGGATCAGGGTCTTAGTGTCTCGTCTGTATAATAAAGGTGGAATGCCTGTGATTTTTTCCATTTCATTTATTGGTGTGGTCTTCATGGCACCCGTGATCAACCTAAGCGCTTGATTTTGTACTTTATCTAAGGCTTGTAGGTGTGATTTGGCTGCTGTAGACCATGCTGCTGATCCGTACTCTAATATAGGTCTTATTGCACCTGTATACACTTTCTTTAGTGTTGTTTCGTTAGCTCCCCAACTTGATCCAGCTATTTTCCTCAGTATGGAAAGTTTTCTTCTCGCTTTAGCCTCTGTTCTCTCGATGTGGTGCCTCCATGTCATTCTCTTATCTAATGTAATGCCCAAGTACACCGGTTCCTCATCTGTTTGGACATGTATATTTCCAAGTCGTATCTCTCCTGCTTTGTCTTTGTTGGAGAGCGTGAAAAGTGTTGTTGATGATTTTTCAGCGTTGATCTGCACCATCCATTTCTCTGCCCATGCTGCTATGTTGTCTGCTGCCCTTTGTATTCGCTTATTAGCGATAGTTAGATGTTCTTCTACACACCACACCACCAAGTCGTCAGCGTATAGGGCAGCTCTCACACCTTGTGGCAGATCGTGGATGAGGTCATTGATGAATACAAGGAACAGGGTGGGAGACAATACTGAGCCTTGAGGAACTCCATGTTTTAGGAGGATTTTCTTGCTGTTGTGACCTTCCATAGTGACTCTTGCTTTCCGATTGTGTAGGAACGACTGGATCCATTTTCTCATATTACCCTTGATTCCGTTCCTTTGCAGTTTTACTATTAACCCGTCTTTCCATACTTTGTCAAAAGCTTTTTGGAGATCTATCCATAGGGTAAAGACTTTTCTCTTTTCTTGGAAGGCATCTTCAACGATCTGTGACAGGTATGTGATTTGGTCTTCTGTGCTGCTGCACTCTCTAAACCCTGCTTGTTCTGGCACTAAAAATTTTCTCGGATTCCAAGTACCATTTCAATCTTCTGTTGATCATCCTCTCCATTGTCTTACATACACAGCTTGTTAGGCTTATTGGTCTGTAGCTGGTGGCCTTCCTGTTGTCTTTTCCTTTCTTTATGATGGGACACATGAGCGCCTCTCTCCATATCTGTGGCACACTGCCTGTCATCCAACTGTAGTTGTATATTTGCAACAGTTTGCTCATTGCTGTATATCCTAGGTGTTTTAGCATTTCGTTGGTTATACCATCCGGGCCTGGTGATTTCCTGTCTTTAAGTTTCCACACGGCTGTTTTTAACTCGTCCATATTGAAAGGTTTGGACATAACGTCCGGACTGTTTCCATTAGTTCTAGTGTGGATTATTTCTTGACGAATGTCTCGTTGTCTGCGTAAATTGACGGAGATGTTACTTTCATTTCTGTAGGATTCCGCAAATATGTCTGCTGCTTGTTTGCCGGTATATAGTTTCCCTGCATCGTCTAGTGTAATGGTTTGTCGTTGAGAATTGTTATCGTCATTCAATTGTTTAGTGAGTTTCCACAACTTTCTCCCTTCCTTTTCAAGGTTTAGTTTATATGTTTTTTCCCTCCAGCTTCTCCTCTGGGCTTCTAGCTTTCCTTTAATGAATTTTGCTTTTGCCTTTTGTAGCATGATATGGTTCTGTTGGGATGGTTGTACCTCTGCAGTGTGCCTTGCTTCATTCATATCTTCATGTAGGTTTTGTAGTGTGTTGGACCAATATGGTACATAGTTCTTCCTCGCTCCTCTCGGTATTGTCTCCTTTGCTGCCTTGAGTACTCCATTATTAAAATCCCAGATGACTCTGTTAATGTCTCTGTCTAGTACCTTAATATCTTTTGTAAGCAGATTTGCTCTGTGTTGATAAATGGACCAATTTGCTTTTTTATAATTCCATCTTGGCTGACTTGGACTTGTATTAATTGTTCTATTAATTTTGATGAATACAGGACGATGATCACTTCCACCGAGTTGTTCTCCTATTTCCCTTTCCACTATCCCAGCCAAATCAGGTGTGCAGAATGCCAGGTCTGGAGTAGAGGTGCTATGCCATCTTCTGGAGTAAAAGGTTGGAGGATCATTAGGGTTGTTTAGAAGGGTTAGGTTATTGTCGTCTTGCCAGTTTTCTATCTCTTCGCCCCTTCTATCTAGCTGGTTGTATCCCCAGCTTTGGGAATGGCTGTTGAAGTCTCCCACCGCTATGAAGTTGCCAATGGGGACATCTATGCTAGTCATGTTCAGTGGTATGTCATTGGGGCAGTAGAAGTTTAGGAGATCCAGTTCCAGAGTGTTATGTTTTAGATGGATTACTTGGTATTCTGCACCTTCTTTATATGTCTTGGATTCTATAGCGTTGAGGTTATTCCTTATCAGTGTTAGTATGCCACCCTTCTTCCGATCTTTTCTGTCAACTCTGAAGCATTGATAGCCCCGTATCTTAAAATGTTTTCCTTCCTGTAGGTGGGTTTCTTGTATGCAGCATATGCTAATTTCTTTCCGAAATAGGGTATTCTCTAGTTCAGTCTTTTTGTTGTTGACTCCCTCTGCATTCCAATGCATGACATTCAGAGGGGCCGTCGTCTTATCTGGTTGGCCAGTTACTTTCTCCTTCCGCCTCCTGGCTCCATTTGGCGGACTAAGGAGACCTCCAGTAGCTGAGGGTGGATTCTGTCGAGGCTCAGAATCCGGCACTGCTCCTGCCTGGAGGGACTTCACAGGGCGAGCACCATAACGATAATTTTTTGACATCTGTTGTGTAGACATATTAAACCAAAGCGGGTTGCATGGTACCATGGTTGCTGGTGCGCCTCCTGGCCTGGTACATCTGACTTCAGCACCTGTTTCTTAAGGCAGAGTGTGCTCATGCCTCCCCCTCTGGCTGGGGGATTTGATTTTGCCTTTACCTCGTTTGCTGTCCCATCTTGCCTCCCGCTGGGGTTGATACCCAACCTTCAGCAAGATTACTGGGTATAATGGGGTCCACCACGAGTAGGTGAGGTAGACTTGGGCAGGAGAGGCTAAGAGACATGTTGAGTCTTGTATTGCGCATCACTGCCCCATTTGGACCCCATTCATTCATTTCATATGTACTGTGAAATGATAAAGACAAACCTCGTTGAAAAGGTGGCTGATCTATGTTTACATTTATGAGAAACTATACCCATGTGTTACTGCTCTTTACAATATCTTACTGTAACTTACACAATACATTTTCCCATTCTTTATCAACACAACCACAGCTGTTGTTCCTGCGAGCTCATCCTTCATCGTCTCATCTGAAAAGGCGATGACAACAAATACATTACCGGCAACATGTGCTAGATATGAAGCTGTGTGAGGAGGCTAAAAGACTGTCTTAGTGTTGACACTATTCACTGAGTTATCATATATAATAGACATAATGTTATTTTATTGCTTTACCCCAATGAACAAGGCCAATTTTTTATCTGCTGGAAAAACAGCTTCCAAAAATTGTGTACTGATCTATCCGACACTGAAATTTCTTGGTTACAAACACATTTTAATGTTCTGTTCTTTTCGGGTGATTACATTCTCCTTTTGCCGTGGGTGGTTCCGGGGGGGTCTCTGAAGACATGAGGAAAGACAGAAATAATAGGGCTACTGCACCTTCAGGCATGTTGTACAAGGTGACCTATGAGGTTGTGTATGGGGTTGGCAGCCTCTTTCTTTTAGTCCCATAGCAGATAATAGGGGAGTGAAGCATTAGACTTCACTATTCCAAGTCCAGCTTAGAGAGGTGACGTGACCAGTTCCTTTCCTCGCTGTCTTTGCCTACTCTAACTCAAGAGTAGAGTCAGCTACCCATTTACAGCTGGGTAGACTGGAAAGTGATGCCAATGTTTCAAACCTGGCACCTTTGCCGCAAGAGGCCAGGGCTCTTAACCAATCTGCCAATCAGATTCTTGCTGACAACCTAATCATGTAAAACAGATTTCTAAAGAAACCACCACTCCAGGGGCATGTCAATGTTTGGTGCAAACTTCCTGTACGGGAACCAGCTGTTGTAGTGGTTCCATGCTCCATAAGGAGCGCAAAGAAAAATGACAATGATATTCTTCTTTTTTTATCTTTTAATTTTTTTTAACATTGTCCATTCAAAAATTACCCAGATTCCTCCTCTTCGTGGGTGTTCTTTGCTTCTGCCTCTTATTAATGTCATAAAGATATGATGTTCTCCCAGGTATCATCTATTCTTAAATGTATCATGTATTCTAAGTATGTTTGACTTGAGGATGCTGATTACAGACAAGAACTTGAATAGTTAATCCTACTGTATTTTCTGTAAGAATGTTTACATAAACTTTACCAGAATAAAACAGTTCATCTCTTTAAAGCAGGTTATGAAAACAAAATGTGAGTGTGCACATGCACAATTCTGTTTCTTGAAACTCACATTTAAAAAACACAACATTCATCACTGAGTAATAATTCTGTTGCACTGTGCCGCACCAAGTCACAGCTCTTGTACTTCTGCTTCTTGTGAACTCCAGGGATTTGAGTTTCGACTCTTCACTCTTGTGCATTTGGGGACGAGTTCTAGGGCTTACTTGCTAACCCAGAGGGCTTCCCCAGCTCAGTGGGCTCAACATTGGTAAAAAGGTAAAAGTAGTCCCACATAGCAGATATAGCCGTAGGGGAGTGAATATTTAGAGACTTCACTATACTAGGTGCAGCTTCGAGAAGTATTTCCCCTCACATTTTTTTTTTTTTTTTGTTTGCCCGCTATTACTCGAGGCGAAATCTCAGGTTAGTATGTCTAACCTGAGACTGATTTTATGTGAGTATCCCTTTTTTTCCCCAGAGACAGGTGTCCCTCGCCATTCAGGCAGATACTTGCCGATTTCGGAGGTACCCATTAGAGCTGGGTCAGCTCAGGAGCCGCCAGTCCCTGGTCAACGACACTTCTTCAAATGTTCTCGCCAGGGCTCGAGTTAATCCAGTCCAAATCCCGGTAGACGAAAAATCTTCAAGTGTTCTCACCCGGGTTTGATCCTGGGTCACCCGGTCGCCAGCACAGTTTGGTAACCACTACACCAGCGCGGCTCCCTTCTCCTCACATTATAGCTAAGACCAATTAAAATATGGAAAAAGTCATTAACAACACACTTTCAAGAAGGTATTCAAAGTCTGATTGCTCTAAGAGGGCTTCCCCAACTCAGCGGGCTCAACACTGGTAAAAATTCAAAATGGCCTATGAGAATAAATAATACAATTGAGAAACTCCAGCATGTATTTTCTCCACTTTATAGCTAAGACCAACTAAAATATGGAAAAAAAGACATTGACAAAACAATATCAAGAAGGTAATCAAAGTCTCATAATTCTAAACATCAAATTTACCTTTCTGCATTTCATCATCCAGAGCAAGGAAACCAAGCCTAATAGCATCTGCTATATTACCTTTGTCTGTGGTTTAAAAAAAAAAAAAAAAAAAAAAAAAAAAAGAATACCATTAACTGCATTGAAATAAAACTTACAGAAAATTTACAACAGAAAAAATGTAATCCAGGCCTATAACCTTTTATCAGAACATCCGGCAAATATTCTGAGAATCTAACCTGTTTGGTGCTACTTTTCTATCACATTTGGGTGATTTCTGACTACTTTGGGCACCTTTTGAATGCAGACTGGGTGACTTGGGCTGTTTTTTGGGGAGAATTTGGGCTACTTTTCAAACGATTTGGGCGACATTTTACAATAATTAAAATAAAAATGGTTTCCAAAACAAAGCAGCCCCCACGGATTTTGGATAAAGGGATACAGACCTGTATTTCGTTAAGAAATTATTTCTCTTCATCAGAATCTAAGATAATGCTTGTATCTTATAAATTTGTCTGTTGGTGTCTCATTTCCTGGTGGCTATTTAAGTGGCTTATTTCACCACATACCTGTAATTTCATCATCATTTCCTGGTGGCTATCTAAGTGGCTTATTTCTCCACATACCCGTAACTTCATCATCATTTCCTGGTGGCTATCTAAGTGGCTTATTTCATCACATACCCATAATTTCATCATCATTTCCTGGTGGCTATCTAAGTGGCTTATTTCTCCACATACCTGTAATTTCATCATCATTTCCTGGTGGCTATCTAAGTGGCTTATTTCACCACATACCCGTAATTTCATCATCATTTCCTGGTGGCTATCTAAGTGGCTTATTTCACCACATACCCGTAATTTCATCATCATTTCCTGGTGGCTATCTAAGTGCATCATGAGAAAATAATTGAATGCCTCAAAGACATAGGTATTGATGGAAAAGATATAAGAATACTCAGTAACCTTTATTGGGAGCAAACTGCCACAGTAAGATCGGGAAGGAATTATTCACCATACATAGACATAAAAAGAGGTGTTAGACAAGGTTGTGTGCTGTCCCCCTGCATATTTAATTTATACACCGAAAAAATTTTCAAACAGATACAGGAAATATCAGAACTGAACATCAGTGGAAGGTCAATAAACAACCTTAGATATGCAAATGATACCGTGTTGTTAGCTGAAAGTGAACAGGAGTTACAAGAACTAGTGAAGCAAGTGAACAGTATAAGTCAAGAATATGGACTTCGACATCTTATTTGTTAAATGATAAATTCAGTCATGACTAATGAGATCTTTAGATCTCAAAACATCTTTATTTCTTTTTTTAATATACATTGCCATTATCAACAAGCCCATTTAAACCTGCAGGTATCTGCCATTAAAGCATACTTTTTTCTCTGTGATAAATTTAGGGAAATTGCCCCACACACGCTGCTTTCCCTAGGGCCCCACACAAAGTAAGAATAGCCCTGCTAACAGTTTTAATTTGTAATGCAGACAGAGAAAGCAGTGATACCCACACACAGTGGTAGACATGTGCATACACACAGGCATAACTATGCTCATAAGAGATGTAAACAGGCAACACTAAATTATATATCCATAACCTCACATAAGCACATCTGTGCAAGCAGACACACTTATACAAATGTTATGCACAGAATAAGTAAAATGCATGGAAATTGAGCGCAAAAAATTTGCTTGGAAAGTAAGCTTCAATCACTCCAAGCAGGTTTGAAAGCAATGATAATTTAACTCTCACACCCCCTCTGTGTGTTTATCAATGGAAAATAATGGTGGAAAAAAAGAAGTAGCTATCCCTTCAAACAGCAACCCCAGCCTGGAACATCACTAAGACCTTACCTCCATGACCATCAAAGACACCAAAGAAGCATGCATCTTTGTCACCAGGCAAACTCAACAAATGACTGTGAGCATCTTCCATATCTGGTTCAGAGTTAGGGCAATAAATTTTCTTATGCACTAGATGCAAATATGTCTCCAAGGAATTTTGGCAAATGGAACGAAAAATTCCTCACACTTGTAACTCAAATTTGCCCTTTGAAGAATGGAGAAAAATGTAATAAAACTGATCATGTACAGCTCGGATACCTGTGTGTTACTGGAGACTGAAAGGGGAGCCAAGAATAGTAACACTGTCCCTACCAGGCATGTCGTAAAAAGTGACTAAAGAGGGTTGGGCATGGGGCTGGTTATGCCATCCTGTAAAAAATGTGTACCACCAGAACTTCTACAAACAATGTGGATAAGTCAAATACAGTTCAGAGACTTGATCTAATGCTGCTGCTTTTGCTTTCAGTTTAAGTTAAAAGAAACAGACAAAGTGATGTCCATATGCCCTTCTGGACTTCCCAGTTTGGAGTTTGTCAATATATTACTCATGCGTATTCAAGAGAACTGGTTATACGCTCCATTTTTTCACTTTATTCAACACGTTCTTACTCTACTTCTTCCCCTGTCCTCTATTTTCCCTAGTACTAGGAATAGGAGGACTTGGCGTGTGTTTGTTGAAGGCCTATGCTCCTTGGGAGCGGAGGGTAATGAATGGATGAAGAATGGGAGCATCAAGATTTCTGTCCACCACATAACATGGCAGACATGTTAAACTTTACTGCGACCATAGTTTTTTTTCTTGGCTTTCTGTTTTAATCAACAATATTTGAAGAAATTATTACATTTCCTGACCATGATTGTCTAAATATTTTTCTAAATCACCAAGAAGAAAATACTCCCATTACTCTTTGCTGTCTAATCAACTTTCACTTCCACAGGAATGTTGTTAACGTACAACATTTTTTTGTTTATTCTAAACTTAATGATTTCCTTTTCCAGAGGATTTTATGTCTGGTGCTGAAACTTCTTTTTTTCTCTTCTTGTATAATTGTTATCTATGGATCACTTTTCCATTTTCTGCATCACATTTAATATTAGGTGCTCAGTACATTTTTATAAAAATAGATATTGCCGTTTAAAATCTGACGTAAAATATGCCATAACTGCTAAATTTTAAGCTGTCTCAACAAATGAGATTTACGCTAAAGATTTTTCTTTCTATGTCCATCTCCGCTGGTCATACGTTTGATGCCAAATTCCAGCAATCTTAGATTTGATGATTCATCGATTGCAGTGCCATTCTCTAACAGGCAATCATTATTTGCCCTCATTACCTCTCCCCTATCCATATCCAATGCACCTTCCATGGGTGCTCTTGAAGTGGGTCAGTCAGCTCTTTCATTGTCACATACCCCTGCATGACCAGGACAGTAGATCCAAACCAGTTCCTGAAGATTCAAGGCTTCAATGGATGTTTTCCATTCATGCTGCAGCCATCCATTTTGGACCATCAGAAGCATGGATTGTGAGTCTGATACAATAACTGCCCTTGTTAATGAAGTTTCAGACAGCCACCTAAGACTGTACTAGTTGCCTCTACCTCCTTTCTCATGCTAGAGGTTTTTATCATGTAAGCCCAGCTATGTTCAGCAACGACTCTACCTTTTACTCTAGCAAAGAAGCCCCACACAGATTTCTAACCACGGATTACAGACTCAGTGAACACAATGGCATCATTATCCCCAGCATGATCACTTAACAGAAGATCAATTTCCAGCTCTGCCCAAGTTCTGCATTCTCTACCAAGGCTGATGATGACTTCTTGGTAGTTCGTCCAGTTCTCACCTGACTTACTCTTCTCCCTTCAATATATTTTTAACAGTGGTCGCCTGTCTAGTAGTTGCCTCTGCTTGTGCAATCCATGACATCCTCCTCTTTATTCTTGCTCCTCTGATGTCAGCTACGTTCCCATGTAGCGGATGCCTTTTGTCTGTTGTTACTCGCATATAAGCTTTTGCCTGGGCCATTGCATATCTGATCTAACTGACAGCAATCCAAGCATGTGCCACATCGTCATAATGGGGTATCTCGTGTACAGCCCATAACTATATGCATCCCTTCATTTTGAATGCGTTCCAGTCATTCACATTGTGTTACTGACAGTGTGAGTATTCCCAGCCCATACTCGATTACTGATATGACTAGCTAGTGATACAGGAGATAAAGTAATCTCTGCTCCAGGCACGCTGCGGCCACTGTTTTTAGGGCTGCCAGACCTCTCCTGCACTTCTGTATGATGTGATCAACATGGTGCTTATACGATAGCCCATGATCAAATGTTACTGTAAGGTACATCAACTTGGCTTGCCTGTAAATTTTCTGCTCACTGAGAGTAATATCTGGAAGGTCTGCTTTCACTATAGAGTTGTTCATGGAGCACCACATACACAGGCCTTGTTGGGATTGACTTTAGAGCCAGTTTCCTCACATCATTTAAACACCTCATGTAGTGTCCAGTGTATGCTACAGAGCCAGTCCTGTAAACGAGTATGTCATCTGCAAAAGTCAATGTTCGTCCCAGCCCAGTTGGCTAAATGGTCGCTGCTTTTGCTGTGTAGATGTTAAATAGCACTGCAGATAGTGGAGAACCATGGGCTAGTCCCAGGCAAATGGGCATTGGTTCTGATGTCCATGTTCCCAAGCAAAATACAACTGATCTCTTAGTTAATGCAGCCGCGATCCATCTTGTTAGCCAAGGGTTAACACCGCAAGCCATTACGGAATTCATTAAGGTTTCAAAGTTCACACTGTTATAAGTATCCTCTAGGTCAATTGCTACAGCAACCATTTCTCGTTTACCCTGGAATCCCTCGTACACATCATAAGCAAATGTTCCAGCGTTACCCCATGTTATTTTCATGGGCATATAGCTTCCCAGGGTGTCAGGGAGAAAATGTGAATTTTTGAGGTGGTTCATTATTTTTCTCGCTATGATTTTTCTAGTGATCTGCCATAGACATTATGCAGTGTGATAATTCTATAGCTACTAAGAAGTGTGAGGTCTTTACCAGGTTTAGGAAGGGGCCATTGGTAACTATGTAGCCAGTCTTTCGGCACCTCAGCATTCTGTATGCTGGTGCTGAAATCACTCACCACATTCTTAATTCCCATTTCACTGAGCTGTTTTATGTGGTGACAATGTACACCACCAGGACCCGGGAAGTGTTTCTACTGGTTTCTAAAGTACACAAACGTCTTCTTCGGATATGAGGTCAAAATATATGTCGCCTCATCTGTTGCTTTCCAGGACATGGTCTTTAATTTCTTGGCGGGCACCTTTAATGCATTATTAATTATTACTGCAGCATTCTTACTGTCAGCATTAATATCATCATCATCATCTTATTTTGCTCCTTATGAAGCCACCATTGTTGATGAAGCCGCCTATGCCAAAGCACAAACTCATGCAGCTATGGTTTCTGTAGCAGTTTATGTTTACATTATGAGGTTGCCAACCAATGTACTACATCGTATTAGCCACCTTTTACAACAAGCCATGGTAGCGCAGTGGTTAGTGCACTGGTTTCCCAGCTTGTTGGTCCACGGTTCAATCCGCAGTTGTTTTTTTAGACCGCAAACGGTTCCTGGATCGACCTAGCCTCATGAACTGGCTACCAGAGCAAATCTGGGAAGGTTAAAGGCAGCTGGCATGATGCTGACCACATCACTTCATGTGTGTCATGTGGTGAAGAAAATATGGGCCTACCGCCATATTCCCAATATGCCTCAATGGGCATGTAATGGGATCCTTTAGCTCCTTTATTGAGGGAGCAGTAGTCATATTCTTTCTTTGTTCCCTCAGGATGGATGTTCGTCATAAATGATAGTTATACAGCTGCAGTTACCATGATCTCCTGTACCTTTACAAGTCAGTATTATTACAAATATAATTTGTCATTTTCTTACTGTCACCATTAAAATTTTAAGCCATTGTGGAATAATTCAAGGCAGAACAAATAACAGGCAAAATGAAACATGTCAAAACAAACACAATATTAAAAACTGTGAGCTCTGACAATCAGGGCAAACATTAGAGCTCATTATTTCATTGAATCAAAGTACTTAGCTCCTGGTGTTCCTTTCAACATTTTCTTTTCACTTCTGCTTGTTGTGATAGCTTCTTTTCACACAATCTGAGGTGGCGCCATAGAGAGCATCGCCATTTGGTGCGATTGGCAGCTTCATCCGCCCAGGTTTCTGTATTTTTATGTCCAGTGCCCTCCTGTCTCTCTTGCACATATCTTTGAACCTCAGCTGCTTTGAACCTGTTCTTTTGTCAACTGCCAGTTGTCCATAGAAGATATCTGTTGGGTTGCGACCGCTTTCCATGGCCAAGCCAACGTAGTCTGTGCTGTCTAAGCAGTATATACGTGCTCTGAAGGCCAGCATGTGACAACACAACATTTGTCACTTTGTCCTTCCTTGAAATACCAAGGATGTGGTGTAGACACCGTAGATGGAAGGTATTGAGCCTTCTTTCTTGCTTAGCTAAGGTTGTCCATGTCTCGCCGTCAGTGCTGCCAGTGCAGGGCACAAAAAGGCACAACAAATTTTAAAAAAAGGATACTGATCCTCCATCCCTGCATGCAGGAGGAACCAACTTTGACGAAACTGTTCTCATGTTTGGACGAAAACTTTGTCGTCACTGGTTCAGACAACGTCTGACCCATTGCTGAAATGGACAGCATAAAGCATTCAATTATTAAAAAATTGTCTACTTTTTGCCATTTATCGTAGTGGGGAGGCATACTCAAATTTAATTCAGCATTATAGATATTCACTGCCGACTTGATTAGCATGTCATAGCTGGTTTCATAACAGGGGTGTGATCTTGAGTCTCCTGCATGATTAAGTTGATAGATTACTAAGAAGCATTAAATATATGGGTATAAAGGTTAAATGATCATGTGCGAGGAATAATTAAATTCATATGGATTGGATACACATGAATTAAACAAGCAATAAGACTGAAAGAATTCAGGTTCTTGAAATATGGATTTACCAAAGAGCAGAGCAAATTTCATGGAAACAAAAACAAAAATGAAGTCTGGGAAAATTCTAAGAATGAAAAGAAGAACAGTGAGATGGATTAAAATTAGGCAAATAAAACACTGGGATCATATAAAAGACATTTTCATAAAAGCCAGAATGTAAGGGTATTTTATTGTAAACAAACACTAGGATGTGGGAGATATAAATAAAAAAGAAATTTGAAAAAAAATAAAAAAAAGAAACTGCATGAAAAGGTCTGCATCAGCGTGCCATTATGGCAGCCAACATAACTTGAAGATCTATTATAGTTAATTTTCAGTATGAGGTACCAGCAGATCAAGCATGAGCTGTTTCCTCTAACCTGCAAGGTAGGGAAAATGTAACGAAAAGTGCAATATATTTGCTGCACTCATATTCAGATCTGACATACAATGAGGCTCGTAGGTTATAATTTAGTCCTCTGCTGCCGAGTTTATATGAATCTGAACATAATCCTTTAATGCTCCCTTTATACCTCAATGGGAGAACGTCAATACAGGAAATGTTAAATCTGAATTGTCCTCCTTTCCCAATCCTTCCTGCAATCAACTGTACATTTGTTTATTCATATTCAGTATATGTTTCCTCATGTTTCAACTGTATACACATACATACTTCATCTATGTACACATACACACACACTATCACAAGCTATTGATTTCTCAATGTGTGTGCAGGTGTCTGATCTTGTGTCTGAGTGCGTTAGCACATATGTGTGTTTGACTAAATTTAGCTCTGCTTATAAACTCTTACACACACACCACTAAAAACCAAACATTAACACAGTATGTATGACATTGTATTTTGTTACCTTCTGGTCTAGATTTAAAAGAAAAAAACCTATATTCACCCACTCCATTAGTGATTTTCTTAATTTTCTTGTTTTCCCTGAAAGATAGTATTGCTTACAGTGCATCTAATCGCTCAAACTAGGGCCACGATCATTTATGGGCTGGCGTAAAAACCAGTTATATTTGCTTATTTTATCTTCTTCATCATTCTTCTTTCATGCTCCTTAAGGAGCAGAGGGCCACTACTCCTTCTGCCACCTTCTATGTGCTTTTGTAGTTGTGGCTTCTGTAACAATTTACCAGCATTGTTCATCACCTCAAATCTGTCATCTCTAAGGACATGCCTGAGGATGTAATGGTTTTATCTTTATTTTGTTTCATCAGAAAACACACAGCCATGATATTTATCAATACGATAAACTTAGCTGTTCCTCTTCTCCCATGGGGTGTAGAGGTTTGCCAGAGAGAACGTCATTCTATCCTATCGGCTGTCTTTTTCTGGTCTGGTTCCAATCTAGTCCTCGACCCTTCAGGGATCGTCTAGTGTTGTCATCCCAGCGAACTCTGGGTTGTCCTGGAGGTCTGGACCCTGGCTATTAGTTTCCCATATTTGTCGTGGTAGCCGATTTTATTCCATTCTGCATACATGGCCAAACCATCGTAACTGGGACTGTTCCATTTGGTTCTGCAGGAGCAAGGTTTTGAGGCCCTGACGTATTGTCTGGTTGTGGACCATATCTCTTTGTTATTTCAACCATCTTAGTCAGATACCTCATTTCTGAGGTGTGGAGCTGGCTTTTGAGGGTTTGTCATTGCCCATGACTCGCATCCATATGTCAAGACTGGAACATAGGTGGAACTATATACAGCCATCATCATCTTCTTGCGAATTTCTCTTTTGCTGAGGAATCCTCAATTTATGACCTGAAAAACATCTCCCAGCTGCATCTCTTCAATATGATAAGAACAATTTCTGGAATTTTTCGTGGTCCAGTATTTCAAAATTTTTCATAACCCATTTCATGAGATCTCATGAAACTCCTGATAATAAATTGCTGAACCCTAGAGTTCCGTGGTACACAGGTTGGGAAACACTGACCTATTAAATGAACACTACACAGTATCTCCTCTCTTCTACGCTAAGCCTGGTGATCACAAAGTCAGAATATGACTCCTGCTCCATCAGGCATGTCATATGAGGCTGTGGATGGGACTGGCAACCACATCATGTAAAACAAACTGCAGAGGGCACTTAAATGATTCAATGCAGACATCCTGCAAGGGGACCAGCTGAAGTGGTGACTCCATGCTCCATAAGGAGTGAAAAGGGAAATTATCTCTTAAATTTTCCTGGAGGGTTTTGCCTTCTTGTGGTGAAGCACGTCTCTTTCAACTTAGACATAATTCCATCAGTTATATCAGAGTGCAATTAGCCATTCAAAAATAACTAACTCTGTTAAATGAAGTATATTGTTGATAAAAACAAAAAAGGACTACTAGCTTATATCAGCTAGCATAGAAAAATCCATGTAAAGTGCTATTCCTGAAAAGGCTCATATAGCGTTGATAGATATGTCCTGAAAAGGCTCGTATAGCGTTGATAGATATGTCCTGAAAAGGCTCGTATAGCATTGATATGTCCTGCAAAGGCTTAATAATATCTATCTTCTAGCATGATGGAGCCCTGAAAAGGATTGCCAGCTACCCCAACACTGCCTGTACTTCCTCTGTGTTCAGCGACACTGATTGAAAACAAAGCCTAAAACAAAAAGGGGGAAAAAAGAAATGAATAATAAATGACCTATGATAAGAAGTCAGTAATCTCAGAAGGTTGAAATTAAGAACAGTGGGATGTGTTCTATGACATCCAAATAAGTCGCTCATGTCACTAGGATCAGGACTACGGTAGAGGTTTTAGATCCCTAAACCCAACCCTAACTGTTCACTGCATCTCTGGATTCTTTTTTGGGGGGCTGTATAAAACACATAACCTACCATCCTTCATTTCAACCAGCGCAGACTACCCAACAGAAGGGCTGCAGCCACTTTCTACGCTTCATACAACCACCAAGCTTTAATTATGCTGCAGACTGTTCATAGTAAGCCAAGCTCATTAGACCCTAGAACAGACCTGTTTTTTTTATACCAGTGCATGTAAAAATCTTACATAATCAATTAGATGCGGTGCTGTGAACAAGGCTGACAAACAGTTAACGTTTGTGAAACAAAGTTCACACTGCACTAACTTTTAAAGCCAAAAAAAATAAAAAATAGAAAACAAGATCATGTCCTATATGACTGAATTCATCAGAAGTGCAACATATGTTGCACTTCTTTTTTTTCTTTTTTTCCAGAAAGAACACACAAATACATTCAGCACAAATTCAATAGTAAGCAAGATGAACAGAAGGCTATTATTGTCAACTACAGAAACACCCCTTCCCCTGCACCAAATACAACACTCAGCACATGATTAAAACAGCTGAAATGAAGAACAGTGGGACATGTGTCGAATGTCATCAAAAGAAGTGGGCCATGTCATTAGGGTTAGGATTTAGGGTTTCCTTAACCTAGCCCTAACCCTTATTTCTGCATCTCTTATTTCATTTTTTTAAGGCCATATCGAACACACATTCCACTAGCTGTTATTCATTTCAACTGATTAATACTATCATTATGAACACAAAGCAGAAAATAATTCTATAAGACAATTAAATATCCTTCATCAGTGGTCTAACAAACTATTATTCTGCATTCCTAACAATGGAAAACTTGCATGTTAATGTTCTATACGCACCCCAGTAGAAGATGCACTCCATGATTATTCACAGCTATAACTGCACCACTAAAATTATAAACTTTCTTAAACAATTCATCAGTGAGACATAGAAATGTTGAGAGTAGTTTGTGAACACAGAAGTGATTACTACTTAAAAACAAAACAAACGTCCCTAATGTTTTCATGACATTTAAGAAAAACAGGGTGAACACTAGTTACTCTGCAACAGAAAACCTTGACATAGTGGGAATAAGAGTGGATATACTTTATCAAACAGAGTGAAAGAAGAGCTTAATGAGAAACTAACACAGCCACAGAAGTCATTAAAACAGCTAAATGAGAAACTAGTAAAGAAGCTTGCAAATCTGAGAATATGCAAATCTGAGAATATGCAAATCTGAGAATATTTCGATAAAACAATATGATATAAGCTCATGGCACATTAATTGTGATACCAAGATATATTTTTGTGGAAAATAAATATGCCAGATATAATTTTACCTGTCTACTTTAGATAATACTTTATATTTATATGATACTAAAATTTCAAAGTCTTGAGGAACTAACAGGACTAGAAACTGTTATCACCACTATCACCCTTTTGCCTTTTTAACCCCCCCCCCCCCCCCCCCCCCCCACATGGAGCATGGAACTACCACTGCAAGTGGTCACTTTGCAGGAAGCCTGCACCAAGAATTAACATGCTCTTGCAGCAGTGGTTTCTGAAGCAATATGTTTTACATCATGAGGCTGCCTCGTATTATTGCACAATCTCATATTAGTTGCCTTGCATGACATGCCTAAAGGAGCAGTGGTTCTATTTGTTGTTTGTTTCATCAGAGACTCCAGAAACTACATGGAGCCAACGTTATAGTAAGGTAAACATTTCTGTGCTAAACATCTCGTCGCCCAGCTTCAATTTCTGATTGCCACCGGAGGCCTGCGCCTATGTGGTTATCAAGGCCCAATTGGGGCAAGTAGTAGTAAAACTATACCAAATCAGTCGCAGAATATGACTAAGGAAGGTTTGTCATGGGGTCAGATACCCCATTCTGTAAAAGTGTAAGCCAAATCAAAAAAAAAACTTCAACAATATTAACAAATCATTAGGCCTATCAGGCCGCTGCCCTGGCAAAATTTAACAATTAGAAACCTACCCACCACAAAAATATTTATGGAATGTGTAATTCCTATATACACACACTGGGATTCTCGCCAGTGCTACGGAGTTCATGCACTCTGCTGAGATCCTCCTTGTCTGATCTAAGGGAGGAGATCGGAGCACTGATGGCGCAGTCTGTGTGCAATGAAGATAGTCCTTAAAAACCAAACCTAACCAATTCAGATAAGTCAAATTAGCCATCCAAGATGGAAGAAGCATCCTCTATTATGGAGGTTTATGATGCAGTCCAGACAGCTGAAAGGAATTTTGACAGCTGACTCACCATTTTTCCTCTAGGAAAATCTCTACATCAGTCTATTGGAATGTTCAGACACTAAGCAAAGAAGGGAAAATTGCACTGGTGAAACGAGAAACTATAAAAGTGGGACTGTGTGAAACAAGATGGAAGGGAACATAAAGAGAACATGGGAAAAATTATGCTACCCTCAGAACAAAGCGCACAATTCAGTAAAGCTGTGGCTCTAATGCTGCCAAAAGACGTGTAGAAGGGATGCAACTGGGTTATGGACTATGAAAAGATCTTCAACTGTTTCAGTTTTGAAACTGATGAAGCATTATGGGGTCTCCCATCAGTTCATTTACCTAATACAAACGTATGAATGACAACTTACACCACCCTTTTGAGATGAGAAGTGGTGTGCAGCAGAAATGTCTTGTCAACATAGCTCTTCTTATTGGATTATGAAAACAACATCAGTCAACAGAAATGAAATTTAGGGAGCTCTAACAAAACAGCCTGATCTACATTTTGTAGATAACCTGGCTCTTCTGTCTCATAACTGTAAACAGGTGCAAAACAAAATGAGACTGGTTAAAGTCACTACAATTAAGTAGAGCATCCGATTGACAGAGTGATTATTGCGCTGGTCTCTCGTGGCAAAGGTGCCAGGTTCGAATCGACATGCTCCAGTCTACCCACCGACACACTCCAGTCTACCCAGCTGTAAATGGGTACCTGACTTTGAATTAGGGAAAGAAAAGGCAGTGAGGAAGGGAACTGGTCACCCCATCTCGATGCTAGACCTAGTATTGTGAAGTCTCTAACACTTGACTCCACTATGGCAGTATCTGCTATAAGACTACCGTTACCTTTTACAATTAAGTAAAAAAAATAAACAGAGAAAGGACAGACTGTGAGGACAAATGCAAAAAACGATTGCCAGATTGTGCTTGGTGAAGCATCCTGTATGATGGGGAATAATACATATGTACATCAAGACAGCAGTATAAACAAAGCTGGATGAACAGTGATATCAAAATAAGAATACAAAAGGCATAAGCTGCTTTTACTGCATTGGGAAATGTATGGGAAATAAAAAGAAATCATGTCCAACACATAGAAACAGAATTTGCAACTCAAATATCAATAATGTCCAATTGTATGTTTCTGAAACATGGGAAAAAAACAAATACTGTATTCAAGAGTTACATGCTTTGACAAATCCATACATGCCACATGCTATGGTTTACCCATTATCTGTACAAGGTGTTTGCGTTTTCAGATGTGTACACCCAGTACATAATTTGTGTACAAGTTTTCTAACCCATTCCCCTTATTACTGTGTCTCAGAGTTCTTTTATAAGGTCCTATTGAACACAGGATTTCCCAGTCTGTTAGTAATAATCAAGCACAGAAATAGACTAAATGATGACACCATCACATTATTTTTACAGTGTAAAATAAACTCAGACATTTATTGTTTGGGTTTTAAAATAATTAAAATAAGTAATTGAAAATATTTTTACATGAATTAATGCTTTTGATATGTTTTTTTCAGTCTTTGTACAGGTTTTATGGGTCTTTGTACAGGGTTTTGGATTTTTTGTACAGGTTTTTCATCTCCGAGGTGTGGCATGTATGCAAATCTATGTTTGTGTAGAACAGAAGGGTTTAAATGGTATGATAAGATCACCAATGTGAACCCGATTGACAGAACAAGACAAATAATAGTGGAATAGGAGGTGAGGAAAAGATGCTGAAACTGGATAGGACTTAAAACATTGAAGAACCCAGCTGATAGCATTACAAGGAAACCCTTGTACTGGAGTCAATCATGCAAGAAAAATAATGGAAAACCTAAAAATATGAAGAGAAGGTAATTGGAAACAGACAAGAAAGGGGTAAAAAGACATGGAAAGACTTTGAAAAGATGGCACAAGACAAGAAAGCTTGGTGTTGAATTTGCTGAAGGCTATGCTCCACAGTGTGGTAGGGTAGTGAATAAAATTAATGAAGGATGGCCCAGTGACATGTAGGCCTAATTAATGAGGATGGTCTAGTGACCTGGCTAATGCTATGCCACAATGATAATCTAAAGAGTTCTGGAAACTAAAGGAACCGTGGTAAAAGTTGCTCCTTGAGATAAGTGTTACGGCAACATACCGCAAAGTGATGGAATTAAAGAGATTTAGGCCTACTTACATTACCAAAGACGTTGACAAAGATACTTGAAGAATCACATCGAAATAAAATCTTCACTCAGCCGTACAGTCCAGTAAGGAATATAAACAAATCACTTTTCTTCGATATGGGAATCAAAAGTCTGAAGACGAAGAAGTTGCATGCGAAACACAATGTTTTCAGAAATGTATCTAGGGGAATCTTAAATGGGTAGTTTGTCAACGGGACTACCAGATACGAGAATAACAAATAATCCGTTCAAATTGGAGCCAAATGCATTTTGATTTCGGTTTCTGCTTCTCATTCCTTCCTAATTTTGCAACCATGCATCAGCTTTGAATAGCTATGTTTGTTATGAAGCTAATGGAGAGTTTATTTTGTATTTGTTAATCTTATTACTCATTTGTGAAGCAATTAAATATACCAAAACACTTTTTTTTTAAATCCTATAACTTGCGTTTTCACTCACACAGTCAAGCATTGTAGCGTGTAGTTTATTTGTTTTATGTTAGCATGCCAAAGTTGTGTAGGTTAATAAACTGGTAGCTTTCACACAACAGTTAAAAACTAAAGAATGTACAAAATTAATGAAAACGTGCGACAACAGACACCATGGTCATTTTAATTTGATTAAAGTAAAAAAAAAAAAAAATACTAATGATGGACAGGCAAACAGGCAATACAAGCTGAAGTATTCACTACCATTTACAAATGTACCTCCGTAAAACAAAAACTACTCATGAGAGATATATATTGTTCAAACTTTATTTAGTACAGTACAGGGAACTATTTCAAATGCATTGTATGTAATATAAAGTAATATTAATTCTTGATTCTTGACAATATTGACGAAGTATTCTAACTGTACATAATTACATTACACGTTATACATTCTACGATTGATTACACTACACTTCATACATTCTACGATAAGGATTTGTATTTTCTTCCTTTCTTGCTTGTAAAATATGATGTTGGCCTCTGCATGTGTCATTTGTCCCAAGAAAGCCTTTGTTACGGACTCTTTGGCCCGTTTCTTCTTGTGATTCTGCGACGTTGCATGTTGTTTTATGCGTGTGTGGACAACAAATAAATAGATATAAATAAAAGTGAATGCAGCTTATGATGTTGTCCCTAAGAAAGATGCGATGGCTACCTTGGAATGGCAAAACGTCAAATGAAAAAGTTCACAAAAAGGAGAAAAAAACAAACAAACAGAATAGAATCGTCAGTTTATCAACGCAACAAGACGCATAAAACTTGAGATAATTCATTCTTCGTACGTGTCATGACAAGAGAGACAGAGAGAGAGAGAGAGAGAGAGAGAGAGAGAGACAGACAGAGAGAGAGAGAGAGAGAGAGAGAGAGAGAGAGAGAGGACGAACGAATGAACGAACTTTCTTTTAAGACGGTGGATAATTTGGCACGCAGGCCCGTCTGACATCCTGCCCAGAGAGAGAGGGAGAGAGAGATATGAGACAACGAATGCGGTAATAGCTGGTGATTTCAACTAAAAGAAATAATCACTGGAGGATGAGGAAGATGGTGAAAAAGAGGGAGTAAATTACGTCCATAAACTAACCATATGGCGAATGGAGAAATTAAAAACACAATAAGATATTATGTAAACTGGAGCTGTCCATTATATCTCTCCATTTCTTCGAGTTTAATTTACAAGTTGACATACAAATCTTCTTTTTTTTTTTTTTTTTGTCTTATCTCACGACGTGTCCAGAGAACTTCTGACTGTTCGCTCCTTAACTTGTCATCTCGCACACAAAACGGACAAAATGTATCTTAAAGTTTCAGAACAAAGTATAATATACAATCTTGATAGGACTTCATTTTCCCAAGGTATGGTTCTTTGAAGTGGCTCGGCCATCAAATGATACACGTGTTGAGTCATGTTCTGTGCGTTACGTAGCCCGAGACCCGGTATTCACAACTTTTCACCTATTCGGAAAACCCTGCAGATCTGGGCTAAAGGGTATTTAAGCAATTAAATAGATAAACTAAATAAAGACTAACGGATCAATACTTTTCTTTCGTGAAAATAATTTTATTGCGGGGGAGTTCTTTGGAGGGGAGCGAGAAAGATTATGGGCCATGCTCTATAAAGAAATATACGCTATTATAATGAGATTTCAAGACTAACATGTATGTTTTTGTTTTTTCGATTAAACAACTTTACAAAAGCATAAATAATGAAGGAGGATGAGTAAAACCGGAAGATAATGTAAAACAAATGGGTATAGAGTCAGTTTAACATCTGAACGATACACGAGAAACTCACGGACGTTTCAGGGTTAACCCTTCATGAGCAACAGACACAAACAGAAGATCCAGACAAGACATTTAAGCAAGTAAAGAAAAAAGACATATGATACTGCAAACATGTTGACAAAAATAGATGAAAAAAAATGAGAGGAGGCAACTCAGCTAGATGAAAAGGGGGGAAAAAAGAAAGAGAAACAGATAACACTAGGGAAAAAAAATAACACTAAGTAGGCAAATTGAAATACAGAAAGAAATATCTATGCAATGAATCTAACAAACAAACATGAAAATGAAAGAAAAAAAAAAAAGATAAAACCACGAAAGAGTATCAATGATTGGTCTGTGGTGAGCTCCTAATTCGCAAAATGGCAATTCCAGAAGTAGGAAGTGATGACAGCGTTATTTTCGCTTGCTTCTTTACTGTTACTTTTTCATAGTGTTAACCGTTGTGACAAGTCAAGACTTTGATCGTTACATTTTCCCGTGACCTGCTTCAACTTTCTCCTGTGCCCTTTTCTTTTCTTTTTCTCTCATCGACCAAGGTTGTCTTACCATATACCTGACAGCTTGACCTGTT
The DNA here is from genome assembly GCA_024509875.1 of Oreohelix idahoensis. Lineage (NCBI taxonomy): Eukaryota > Metazoa > Mollusca > Gastropoda > Stylommatophora > Oreohelicidae > Oreohelix > Oreohelix idahoensis. The sequence goes on from JAMPIV010002350.1 coordinate 90,746, forward strand.
TTGCAGCCACGTTGACTAGGTTGTTTGTTTAGTTGCTGACTAGACGGATTAAGAGTCTACATTTAGTGATATTCTTATTGTTAACCCAGACTTTCTGTCGGGGGTAGATAACAACCGTTGATACGTGGCCGATTTCACTGGGATGTCGGAAGATGGCAATCTTGTTAAAGATTAAGGCGCGGAAAGTGATGTAACACTTCCGGCAGATTTACTTCGTGGTAGTCTTCTTCTTCTTCTTTCGTTCGCTTGAAATATATTGTCTATATCTGCAATGTTGTTTCTTGTATAAACTTCATACAGAGGTCCATATAATTGAGAAGGACCCCCAGTAGTAGGGGTTGGGCCCTTCCGAGGCAGAGGGCCCGGCACTGCGCCTGCCTGGGTGTCCGTCACAGGGCGAGTGCCATAACGTTTTGCAGATATAGGCATACTTCCCATAGCGCATGTGCGTGGCATCCTGATTGCTGTGGTGCGCCTCTTGGCTGGTTGCCTCCGTCTTCAGCACCTTGACTTGCTAGGGCAGACTGTGGTCTTGCTCGAGTCTAGGAGGGCCTGGCCAGTCTTGGTTTTTCAGCCGCTGATGGCTGTACTTGAGCCCCATCTCCACGTCAAGGAGCTGGCCTTGATGGGGACTTCGTGGTAGTAATCAACTACTAGAAAGTAACATCTTGGAGGAGATTATCAGCGATAGATCTGTGATGTAGTGAGTTGTTAAACATGATAAGTAACAACGGAAGTGGCAAAACCTTATATGGTCATGAAGTTTGAAATTACCATGTAAAGGGCAATATCTTATGTTGTCATGCAGTAATGTTCTACATGAGAGGGTGGGGGATAGACCCCTAATAGCACCAGACGCCTTGATGATGGTTGGTTTGGCATGAAAATGCAAAGACAGACTCTTATGAATGGATGTAGTGTCCAGAAAATGGTGGGAATTTTTATGGGGTATTAGTAACTACAAAGCGTTGGTGAATGTCCAGCAGACCAGAGGCTCACTCATCTTGTAGTTGTAGCTCTGGTGCTGAAATCTGGTGATCCCACCTCTCCGGGCTGGCGGGCAATAATGGTGGTCTCTGTCACAAGTACTGCACAGATACACTCGAGTAAAGTCACCAACTGAATAGACACTGCTTTGTTGACAACAGAAACTCACAGCTCTGCAATCAAAGTATGGGCCATGTGTCAAAATCTATTCTCTACCCACGTCTGGACACAACACTGACACAACAACCACATCATACAGACAGGTCAGATCTCTCTGACCAAACAGCACATTTACCATGGTGGTTTTACATCAGATAGATCCTCCCAGACTATAGATTCTGAAAAATATTTATTAGTTTTCTGCCCTAAAAGAGGATAGGTAATATGTTTCATTATTCTCAACACTTGATCTGTCTTGCCTAACCCTTGCTGGAGTTTATGTATATTGTTGGTCCCTAGACCCTGACTAGGGCGGGGGGTCTAGAGCAAATCCCTACTTGTTTGTAAGGCTAGATTATGATATGGCAGTATCAAATCACTCAAACATGAAACAATATTCAAAATATATAAGGAAATAATTTCAATCTTACCAGATTATGAATAAATAACACAGAATTGCTAGCAAAACTCAGCTGAGCTGCTGGCTATAGTATGGCGTCCCTAAACTTCTTTCACTTTCTTTCATATGGAAATCACCACACTTTAAAATCTGTGTCTATCACTGAACAACTATTGAAGACTGGCCCCACTTTCGCGTCTGAGCGCTAATAATATGATTGTCTGTGGCCAATCACTGCCTAGGTTTATTTTAAATTCAAATTTCCTACCCTAAAGTCATTTCAGTCATGCTTCAGTCAAGTATGGATGGTTATCTGTTTGTCTGTCCGTCTCTACTTGTGTTTCTACAAAAATGTACTTGATTTTTGAACCAACCTTTCTCTCCCCTCCAAAATTTTGTCGTTAAAAGTTATATTTAGACACAGCTACCACCAATGTCCCTCTCTTCCATACTACGTAGATTTGAACACCTGCGTCTCAAGGTCGTGTTTTTTGTGTGCAAATAGCGACACTTTTTATTCCATACAGTCTGTCGCTGATGTAAACTACACTGTCTTTTGTCATTATCTTCAATATTATCTATCCGTTTGTAAAATTAAGAACATATTAGTTCACTGCTCAGAATGGGCCATCCGGCCAGCTAATTTTTATATTCCTAACATTAATATTAAGAAAAAATTACTTTTTAATTTTTGTAATATTCCAAACATCTGCATTCTGCCGCTGAATTCAAATCAAAGGCTTGGTATCGCGCAAAAGCGTCCAATAAATGACTGTGGCGTAACATATCTATGGTCCCTTCTGTCGAGTTGCTTACTTTTTATGTCAACTTGGGAAACGTGACTTTTCTCCGTTTCCCCCCCAATTGCGTCTCCTTAGCCTTTCTAGTCTCACGCAATCTTTCCAGTCATATTTTTTTCCTTTTTGATCCGCCGTTCCCCTCCTGTCTAGCAAGTCAATTTTTATGGAGGATGATGACCCGCGGTCTAGGCGATCATGTACTATTCGCAGCCTACGCATTATGTTTTTATCCTTAAATGTTATCTTTGGAGGTATTTTACCGTTGTATCTCTTGTCAATTTCACTACAACAGACAGGAACACGGAATATTAGGACTCTAATACAGGACAGGCCATAGGACTGGAAGTGAATTCTAAGATTAGATGTGAGTAACTCCAGAGTCATCACTTTGCGCCTTAAATTCTCTGATCCTACTTCAAGTGCACACAGTTAGACACCTAACCCGCATGAAGAGAGGGAATCTTAAATCAGTGTCACTAAGATCTGACGCTCCGTTACAGTGGATCAAAGTCAAGTCAAATCAGTTGCCCGATAATATTCGAACGTTTCCTGTACAAAAAGTCTGTGTTCGACCGATAATCGGGGTAAGTTGTAATATGTCCATTTTATCATTTTATATCTGCATTTTGGCATGTATAATTTGCACATGAGGCTGGCAACCTCATCACTGCAATAACTTGATACATGAACCACCACTGCAAGAGCTAGTGACTACTTTTTGCGGGTTTCCTTACAAGAACAAAACAGCAGAGGCGTCTCCCGCTGTCCAAGTGCACTTTCATCCGACTCACTGCGTCTAAAATTAATACCCAGGGAGGGTAAACATTCTGAGGAAGATGATGTGTTTGGTGGAAGCGGAGGTCGCCTGATGCTCATATCAGGAGACCCAATACTAAAAAGAAGAAATAGTTTTCCTCTTAGTTTGTGGTTCAAGTTGCCAGCTGTAGACGCTAGACACCAACATCAGAAGGGTTTTGAAGACGCTTGACAATCGTTGTAGTTACCCCAGTCTTACTGCATTGGACGTGCTACAGCCACCAGATTTGATTATTGAAGAGAAGGACCAGTCCAAGGCTCCTGTGGGAACCAACAGCGGCGGAAGCAGACGCCTACCGACCCCGCACTGGCAGCTAAATACCATAACAGTGCAGCCAATGGACACTTACACTTTTGTTTTCTAAAAACTATCCACTTACAATTTAGATCGTCCAGTGAGGAAAATATCAGTGCTTCATGTTTTATAAACAACTTTTTAAAATTTTACATTGGTAACCCATAAGTAAACCTTTGGTAAACCTGTTTATCTGTAACCATAAATCTATAGTTGGATTAATCACTATTGAGTGAATTGTGTGTCTGCAACCGTATGGCTCAAATTGGTTTAAATAAGTAACCATATAGAAATATTAAATTAATAGTTGCTGAATCACCTTCAGCTGGGGGCTCAGAAAATACGAGTCAATATTTCCTCAAAGACAGGGCTGGAGAATAAAAACTTCATGCCAGTTTAGATGATCCCAAATGTTATACTTGTTTTCTCATCTATTTTTATTTCTTTCCAATATATTTGCAGTGTCCTTTTTCTCTCAGCATGACTATATTTCTGGTCTTTGTCTCTTTCATGTGTGTATCTGTGTATGTGTTTGTTTGTGTGTGTATGTGACTGTAGCTGACAAAGGATACAACTCGAAACGTTCGGTGGTTTTTGTGTATCGTTCCTCTTTTTTACAAAAAAACTAGTACTGTATTTCGTAAAATGAAAATTAAAAAATAGATAAATGTAACGAACAGAGATAATAAATTTTGTACATATGTCTGACAATTTTTTGCGGATAGAACACGTTATGCAAAGATGCATAATTTCAACTAACCTGTTAACTTTTCTCAATATGATGGACAATGTGTGAGTAATTATTATTAGACCTTTTCAACAACGATGGCATAAGGAATACTTCAACATGGGATAACCTGTCTAAGCTCAGGTATTTCTTTTCTCGCTATGGACCCATGATTGGCAGGGGGAAGCTGAGAAGTGGCTCTGTGTAGGAAGTGACAATTCCTTGGGAGAGCCCAGAACCAGAGCACACAATTTTAGCTCTGCTTATTTGGGAAACCCTCATTGGATGGCGGCGAATGCACAGAATGCCACACGCTTCTTCCTCCCAGCTTGGGACCAGGTATGATAATTCTTTTAAATGCACGCCAAGCTGGAGAAACTGGAGCTCATGACTTCCTCTCAACATGTTTCGGATTGGCAGAATAGCCGCAGGAAAAGTCCAGATCTACAGCCAATAATATCAAAGATGCTTCAATTAGGTATTGTCTGAAAAAAGAGCGAGAAGCCCAATAGTCCTAGTCAAACAACAACATAAACAAAGCAAGAAAATAAATGCAGGCGGCAGAGGCCTTACAAAATAAAAATACCATGGACAGTGAAAAAGATTAATCAGGATATTGCGAAAGAGCCCAGTGCACAAAGAAAGCATAATATGCACATTATAAGATAGCCTGTCCAAAATATATATATACCACCCACCAACATAAATGAACAATAGCAATTCTGTCTGCTTTCATTTCTGAAAAAAAAAATCGTCTACAAAAACCTATCCTTTGTGCTTCATGTGTGTAAAAATAATACTGGTAAAAACTCTTAGGTTTTGATTTTTACAGGTCATAATTTTGTTTCCTTTAAACCCTTAAGCCACACCGCGCCCCTCCTCCCCCTCTTCCCCCCTCCTCGATTTCCGGAATCCTATCACACACTCAGAGTGTAGGTGTTCGTAATATGTGTAAAATATATATCGATTTTTTATTAAAGTCTTACTTACTTAGTCGTTCCCCTGCTACCGTGAGGTGTAGAGGTTTGCAAGAGAGAGCGCCAGACTATCATATCGGCTGTCTTCCTCCTGGCCTGGTTCCATTCTAGTCCTCGGTCCTTCAAAGATTGTCTAATGTTGTCCTCCCAGCGGACTCTGGGTCGTCCTGGGGGTCTGGATCCCTGGCTCTTTGTTTCCCATGCTTGTCGTGGTAGCCGATCTTCTCCCATTCTGCAGACATGGCCAAACCATCTTAGTTGGGACTGTTCTACTTGAGTCTGCAGGGGGTAAGGTTTTTAGGCCTTGACGTATCGTCTGGTTGTGGACCATGTCTCTTCTTGTTACTTCAACCACCTTCCTCAGATACCTCATTTCTGAGGTTTGGATCTGGCTTTTGTGGGTTGTAGTCAATGCCCATGACTCGCATCCATATGTCAAGACTGGGACATAGGTGGAGCGGTATACAGCCATCTTCGTTTTCTTACCAACCTCTCTCTTGCTGAGGAATCCTCGATTTATGGCCTGAAATAGTCTCCCAGCTGCTGCTTTTCGAGTGGCCGACTCTTCTTCGATGCCTCCCTTTCGGTCTATAATAGCTCCGAGGTATTTAAAGTAGTCGACCTGCTCCAGGACCTATTCTCCCAGCATTATATGATGTCTTCTTTCTTCTCGTGATATCACCATAGATTTTGTTTTAGAGCTGCTTATGACCATCCCTCTCTTATCTAGCTCTTCCTTCCAGACTTGCAGGTTGGATTGGAGATGTTCCTCTGATTTAACAATCAGGGCAACATCATCAGCAAATGCCAGATCTGAAATACAGACCTGTCTCATCTTCCAGTACTCCACTGAATACTTTCTTGTTCACACTTTACATGCCTTGATAACATCGTCCACGAGGAGTATGAAAAGATAAGGTGACAGGATATCACCTTGTCTTACACCAGTGGTGGTCCTGAACTCTTCTGACTTATGGTTTGCTGTCCTCACATAATTTCTGCAAGACTTGTAGAAGCTCTGTATAGCATGGATCAGAGGTGCTGGAATGTTCTTCATTGCCAAACAGTCCCAAAGTTTGCTCCAGGGGACCCTGTCAAACGCCTTTTCCAGATCTATGAAACAAAGATGGATCTCACTCTTATACTCAAGTGTGAAGATTAGGTCTTGAGTACTTCAGTTTGTTCGGAATCCGCACTAGACTTCATCCAATTGTGGCTCAGCTAGGCGTCGGAGTCTCTGCTCTAGGATTCTAGAGTAGATTTTACCAGGGACACTGAGAAGGGATATGCCTCTGTGGTTTCCACATTGTCGATTGTCACCCTTTTTGAAAATCGGTGTTATGATGACAATCTCCCAATCCTTTGGTATTGTCTTGTTGTACCACGCTGCCTGTAAAACCCTTAAGAGTAATAGGCCGCCTGATGCTCCCATGTACTTAACCATTTCTGGTGTTATACCATCATGCCCTGCTACTTTGCCCATCTTGATTTTCTCCACTGCTGCCTTCAGTTCTTCCATCTTTATGTCATCTTCACCATCATTGGTTTTCTCTTCTGTGCTAGTGGTTATCATTTCTGATGTTTGACCTTGCTCATCATCAAAGAGTTCTGAGAAATATTCTTTCCATCTTTCCATTGCTTCCTTCGGGGCAGTAAGCAATTTGCCTTGCTTGTTCTTTATAAATTTGAGAGGGCATTGTTTTTCCTTCCTCATGTTCTTTTGGGTCTTATAGAACAATTTCTGGTTTTCTTGCGCATCTTTTTCTAGCTTTTCTCCAAATTCTTCCCAGGACTTCTGTTTAGCTGCTAGCACCTTGTTCTTTGCTTCTGTTCTGAGTGTCACATATTCTCTATATTTCTCTATTTGTCATGCTGTATTTTTAGCTCCTAAGTATTGTTTCCATGCCATTTTCTTCTCTCTTATTTACTCTTTGACTTCCTCTGTCCACCAAGGTGTCCTCTTTCTCTTGTTCCAAAGTCGGACTTCCCCACATGCTTCTGCAGCAGCTGTCTTTATGATGCCCTTGAATTTAAGCCAGAGGGTTTCCAAGTCATCAGGTTGTTCTTCTGTGTTTCTCACCGATGTAGCAATAAGCACCTGATATTTGGTCTTAATTTCTGGCTCTCTCAGCTTGTAGGTCTTAATGCTCATTCCTCCCGTTTGTTTACTTTGTTTCTTGCATGATGCTGGGCAGTTCCTAGGCTGTGCAACTCTTTCAGTTGTTCTTTTGATTGTAAGCAGGTAGTGATCACTTCCAATCTCTGGCTCCCTCCAGACTCTAGCATCCCGGACATATTTGAATGAGCTCCTCCTAAATATGGCATAGTCGATCACTGACTTCTCATTCTTTGTTGGTTCACATCTAGTGTATGCATGTATGCGTTTATGGGGGAACTTTGTGTTTGTAATGATCAGATTCTGCTCACTGCAGAATCTAAGGAGACGCTTTCCATTGTCATTGAGAGTATCTTCTCCATATCTTCCGATAACTCCACCCCATCTAGCATGTCATTTCCAACTCTGGCATTGAAATCTCCGAGCATGATAATTTCATCTAGGCAGTCATCCACTGTCCTTTGAAGCAGCTCGAAGAATTCTTCCTTAACCTCTGCTCTCTCATCCTCATTTGGCCCATACACTATGACCAGGTTGACTATGGTTTCTCCTTCTTTTAGTTTTACAACTACAATTTTCTCCGAGACAAAGTTCCATCCCTTGATACTATCTTTTTGGTTTTTTTGCCACAATGCAACCCACGCCCCCTTTAGCTCTTTCAGATGTGGGTACACCACATCGAGATCCACGACTCCTTGTCCATTTTTCTTCGTTTCCGTTATAGCCAGGATTTCTAGTTTTGCTTTCCTCATCTCTTCCACCAGCTCCTCTTCTTTCCCATTTATACTTCTTGAGTTCCAAGTTCCATAAGTCGTAGTCCGTTCCAGTTCGTCGCCTTTAGAATCAGTCCGGTTTTCTCTCTTATATTACTCGTAATCATAGTTTAAAGCAAACAGGTGATTGGCCTGTTGTGCCTTTGCATGGTGGAGGGGCTGCCTCCTTACGGGCCGCCCTCCTCCTTTTTCAGCCGGGCTTGGGACCGGCCTAGGCGAAGTTTTTTTAATTAAAGTCATTGTCAAAAATTTCCATGTTTAGACGAAACAGATAAAGGCTCCGTTACAGATTGTAGTTTTCCTTCGAAATCAATAGACGTTGACTTAAATGTTTTTATTATCCGGGGGGGTATATCTTAGCCCAGATGGGTATATTCTGGCCTAGGCCAGATTATACCCGGGTTATAAAGTAATGAGGTAGTAACAGTCAAAGCGAGGTAACCGTTGTTGTAAAATGGAGGTAGACAAAAAGTATGAGTTATATCCCTTATGTTAAATTGGAAAGAGTAATACACGAGGGGTTTTAAAAGTTAAAAAAAAATAAAATCATTTTTAGGTACTAAATGTCAACATCTGAAGGAACAAAAAAAAAAAAACCACCCACATATTGTGCTCCTTTGATAAAACGAGGAGGAATTAAGTCACGGTATGTTTTATAACACCCGTAACGGGCGTGTGATTCTAAGAGAGCATAGCCGATCTGTTGTTATTGACAGCTCAGAGCATTAGGGCTGTTCAGTTCTCTTGAACCCAATATCACATGACGTGATCCAGAACCATGGGCGAGACAGGAAAGTGGTTAGTTTTCGACAGCCCCTGGTGGAAGGAGTCATACTGCCGGGGAAGATGGTCCTGTAAGCCATTTTTGTTTTTGCCGGTTATTCTAGCAGCAGATTTTATTAGGAGTTTCCTTCTGTAAGCGATTGTCCAGCTAATTCCTCATGTTGGTTTACCTAGAGTAGCGTGTACTAGCACACAGTTATGAAGTTTATTCAGATATAAGTTTTGCGGTCAAGTTTGACCTTGCCGTGATGGCGTCATTACTGTAGCTGTTGTAAGGTCTTTGTTGTGTTGTTAGAAAGTTTTGATGATGTCCACTCAAGCCGTGTCTTGGCTATTTTGTTATGTTGAAAAAATTGGGATTTAAATAAGCTGTGTCCTTCTTTCATTCGATTTGTGTGCCTCTAGATTATAACGAGTCTCTATGTACTACGTCTGTCTCCCCTCATACACGCGCATATAATTTCAACATAAATTTGAAAAAAATAATTGCATTGGAAGATCACGGGGTACAGGTACAGGCAACGTTACTTACAATAAAGAGTGTTGTACAAACAACTTCTAAGAAAGGTTGTATGAGTGCTTCGTAGTGAATCCCAGAGGATAGAATACACATGAAAATGATGTTTGTGCAGCAGGATTGTTCTCTTCTATAGGTCTGAGACACAGAAAAGGAACAAGGAAATTAAAATAATCATCAGAAGATTGAAAGGTAAAGATGAAAGAAGAATATCGCAAGTTCACTACAGAATACACATTCAATCAATCAGTCAATACCCTCTGGCTCCCCAAGGAGCATAGGGCTTCAATAAACAGATACCAAACCCTCTTGTCACGTTATAACCACGTCTTCCTCATCATTTTCACATCTCTTATCCGAGTATTTTTTTTTAACCTACCTCTGCACCTCTTACCCTGGGGATTTCAGAACGACAATTGCAAAGAATAGTAACACTGTACCCTACCAAGCACGCCGTAAAAAGATATCCCATCCTGTAAAAATTTTTAAACAACAAAACCTTCAGGGAAACAGAAGAACGTCGCCAATCAACATGATACGACGCAAATAATCAAAGTTCTTTGGATATGTCAAGGCCTACCTGAAATTAAAAAAAGGAAATAAAGATGAACGGTCACATGCTAAGCACGACAGGAGATAAGACTGACAAATGAAGCAAAGATCTGGAGACACGATTTTGTGGCAATTTTCCAAGTGAAAAAAAAGGACATAATTGAAAGTAGAGTGAGAGATGAGTGGCTGGGCGGCATGAAATGTTTTGTTTTCTGTCTTTTAAGCCACTGGACATGAGACAAAAATTAGAGGTGGTAGTGTATTGGTGGGACTTCTTCTTCTTCGTACACTCTCAGACGTCCACTTGAATGTTCTCAAAGAAAGCAGTAGTCTTGGTGGGACTGGTTTGGTTAGAGCAAGAGGCATACATGGATTTAAAATGTAATCACTTACATAAACATGCTCCAAACTCGCGCACTGCTTGTTCCAAGATCAGGTCCCGTCTTCTTCTTGCCTCCTCTGACATTCGTCTGTTGTAACCAATAGGTGGGAGAGGCGGGGCTGCCTTTGACAAGCGGTTGATTAGCGGATTGATAGGTGGGAGGCACACATAAGGGGTCGTCGAACCATCTACTGTTTTCCGATTATCGGATGAGAAAGCGTTGGATAGATTAGTATTTTGATTTGTGTCCCTTGCAGCACGTTCGAGATCGGAAGCAAACTGCAGTCTGTGATAATTCATCGTCTTTGACTTCTGCTTTGCTTTTGGTTTAGTTTTACTGCTTCTGCGGCGATCTAAGCTGTTATTCATTGGCTAATTCAGGAAACGGACTTGTGAAAATGGTTTAACCAGTGCTAAATACTAAAAGTTTGCGAGATGTTTGGGATGAAAACTTCTGGTTCATAGCGGAGATTCGCGGCATTTGTAAGTCAATGGGTCTTCCGCCAGTAGGCCTACCTAATTTGCGTTCAAGTAAGGTGCTCGCTAGTGCTAAAGACTGTATAACGCTGCACGCATGTTATTATTAATCAGATCGTCTATTACAGGAGTCGGGAACCCGCGGCTCGCGAGCCGCATGCGGCTCTTTGAGCCATCTCGTGCGGCTCTTGAAAAATTGTGTTTATTCTTTCAATTATATAATATATGCATTATTAAATGAGGGATGCCATGTGATTTTTGTTTTCATGGGGCTCTTCAATTTTTTAAAATGGAGACATAATTAAATATTTAGCTGTTTGTCATGGAAAGGTTCCCGACCCCTGGTCTATTAGAAAACGACACTGCAGTAGATGAATCAACAAGGCCAAAACTGTTAGAATTTGGCATCGAACGGAAGACTAGCAGTAATGGACGAATGAGAGGATGCATTCTGCGTGTATAACTAGCGCGTTAGGGAATAGTTAGCATTCATCAATACTAAACGCATTAGAGATCTTCTCTAATAGCTCTCCCCAGAAACTAACAATTTAACAGACTCCCTGTCAACAATTCAAGTGCTAATAAACATACGAGAATGCATAAAGAAGGGAAACCCGAGGCCTGTAAACAGTAAATAAATATTAGACAAACATAAAGGTATGTTTTCAGGCACTCGTGAAAAATAAAGAAGTAGAAAACTAGACAACAGAAAAACAACAGACATGAGTGGCTTACCGGGGAATCGAACCCAGGACCTTCCGTGCGGCACCACCGCCTAGCTACGGAAGCGAATCACACGATTCTCCCTGCCACCCAAGCATCACAAAAATAGTGCTTCGATGACAGGGGTTATTAGCGCCACTCGCAACACGTAACACCGGAAATTTACCTAGGGCTATTAATGACGCATTCACATCTGTTGTTCACTTGTTATACAGTATAGGTCAGATTACACAAGGCAAAGACCACAAGGCAAAGACCTTAATACTGTGTCTAGTAAATGATAGAAGACTAAGAACAGTAAGTACAGGACAGAGGGTAGCTAGGCGGTGGTGCTGCACGGAAGGTCCTGGGTTCGATTCCCCGGTAAGCCACTCACGTCTGTTGTTTTTCTGTTGTCTAGTTTTCTACTTCTTTATTTCTCACCAGTGCCTGAATACATTCCTTTATGTATGTGTAATATTTATTTACGAGAATGCAGCAGACCTGATGTAGCGGAGGAGTTATTTATGTCTGCTATAAACTTATATTCCAGACGATGTTCAGTTTTAATACCTTGGGTACCTTCACATGTTGGCATAAAGGGAAATGAAAAGGCAGAGAATGAAGCCAAGAAAGGTAGATCTGATAAAAAATATAATAAATGCAGGGATGTCATATATATTAAAAGCGTAATTAAAGAAATAATAACACATGAATGGTCAGAAAAGTGCGATAAAAATCTGAAAGGAAGTCATGCATATAAACTGTTCAAGGCTCCAACAAGAAAATGTCGGATATCTAGGGAATTGAAAATTCCCAGTAATAAGAAACTTTCAGACTACAGCTGGAAAAATGTTATTTCAGATTTTTTTTTATTTTATTTTCTAACCAGCGGCACTCGAGCTTTCCAGCTCTTTTGGCCCAATGACATGTCATTGCGAGGCTGGCGGGTCAGTGGGCTTTCCTTCCAACCCGGTCAGGAGCTTCGCTCCTTCCCATCCACACGGGATTTATGTGCAGGAGCCGTTCAGGTTATTCAGTCAAATTCCCGGTCGTAAACATTCCTTCAAACGCTGACGCCCGGGTTTGAACCATGAAAACCTGGTCGCCAGTACAACGCCGTAGCCATTACACCAGCGCGGCTCCTGTTTCAGATTAAAAGAGCCTTAACGTACAGAATGTCTTCGAGACAATAATGTAGAACGTTTCTTGTTGAAATGTAAGTGTGGTGAAGTGGGATGTTATAAATATTTATAGGGGGCTTAGTGTACTGACTGAGATCAGCTGTGAAGGTATCTGTATCTAATAAGTGTAGTGTTTTACAGATAACCTTACTTGCTACCACATTTATACCTCAGTCAGAATTATTCTGGAATATTGTAATGACTACGTTGAATGTCTAGGGTTATGAAAATGATGAAGGGTAAGTCACAACAACAACAGACAGATAAACAATTTAATTTAGTCCACAACACTTTACTACACTGTGACACTCACACACATATAACACTCTATAAGACTATCTTAAATGAGTCAAGTGTAAAGTTTAAAAAAATATATATATATATATATTTTTTTTTTTTCGTACGCCCGCTAATACTCGAGGCGAAATCTCAGGTTATTGTTAATGTCTAACCTGACATTGATTTTACGTGAGTATCCCGTTTTCTTGTACAGAGACAGGTGTCCCTCGCCATTCAGGCAGATACTCTCCGATTTCGGAGGTATAAAAATATATGTATTAATTCCTTTCAATAATAGATATCCTGATTCAACTACACAGTGAACCAGGAATCACAATCAAATGTAATCACAAGTTATATGTACACATTTTATAGAGATGATCTTTGTATTGACATATTTTATTATTATTATCTTAAGTGTGTAAGTTGTGAAGTAGTACTCTGAGGTAATACTGGCTTTTTCAAGCTAGGTTGCTGTTTGTCATCATGACTTCAAGTGTTTGTTTATGATGGAAATAGTATTGGGAAAAGTTCACATTTCCTGTCATTTAAAACGATTTATTGTCCCTCTGTGTTTAATATAATGTAAATTTTAGAGGGGGCACATAATGTTGAGCTGCTCTGGCCACAGAAGCTTATCTTTCGTGATGGCGGCAGGAAAAGGTCTCCTCTGCTCGATGGCTTCACTGTATTCTTGAGGCATCTCACTGGTCGCTATCTGGACCAAGGGTATGCTATCAGCCTCTGGATTCAGCAAAACTCAGACCAGGTGCTGCTTCAATAATTTAGGACCACGGTCCCATAATTCATGGAAATAATAAACAAATACGTTGACTGGCGATGAATAATGGCACAAATTCCGATCTGCCTCTGTCCCAGGCTTTTATTTAGAAAAATATGCACTGGAGCTCAACGCACTGTTTCTTAGTAAGTTTATTTCAAAATGTGGCACTGAACAGACGCTCCTAATGGACTATATCAACGGTTCTAGCCAATAGGGCCATGTTTACAAAGCTTTTTGAAAAAAATTTATCCTTCCTACGTTTCCCCTAACAACCAAAATTAGTATTTGCAGTGGGAGCCGCGCTAGCGTAGTGGTTACAACACCGCTCTGGCGACCGGGTGATACAGGATCAAACCCGGGCGACGGCATTTGAGGATTTTTCGTCGACCGGGATTTGGACTGGATTAACTCGAGACCTGGCGAGGACATTTGAAGGAGTGTCGTCGACCAGGGACTGGCGGCTCCTGAGCCGACCCAGCTGCAATGGGTACCTCCGAAATCGGCGAGTATTTGCCTGAATGGTGAGGGACACCTGTCTCTGTACACAAAATAAAGGGATACTCACGTAAAATCAATGTCATGTTAGACATAAAAAAATAACCTGAGATTTCGCCTCGAGTATTAGCGGGCGAACGAAAAAAAAAAAAAAAAAGTATTTGCAGTCCGACTAATCATGTTTAGCCTTACATATCATTCCCGCCAATCAAATAGGATGTAACTTGTTGGCCTATTTCCCGTAAAATGGTGGTTTCAAAACATGCCACTGTGCGATTATGATTTGGTGCTGTCCGACATCCTCACTATTTTCTTTTGGCTATAATTTGTTAATTCCTAGACTATTTGCGTAACACTTAACATATTCTTTGTCAGCAAGTCCTAAGGAACTCAAATATATAAGTTTTAAGGGAGCTAAGTGGCTGCGTTCAAAATATGTATTTTCTTCTAGGATAGTCGTGCTGTTGCCACCTCCTCACTTCCAAACTTTAGGGTGTCTGCTGTACTGTCAGACTAATGTCAGGAGTCTAGACATAAAACAGTAGAATGTCATGTTTCCTAATAAGAATTTTACAGGTTTTTAAACCTAACTCTCGTAGTTGTAGTGTTTTTTATCACTGTCTATTTGAAAAAAAAGTTAGTGCTTCAGGCCTTACACGCGGGGAGGGTGGCATTAATTGTATATCGCGAGACGCGTGTTAGTGTTGCATGCGTTCCTGCTTTCAGCCCTCACTCTCTCTATCCTAATTCCATCTGTCATTCCGTTTATGTTAACGTAGTGTATAAAATGAAATTAATGGAAGTATTAATTTAGGTCATTACGCAGTGTGCCTAGCTCAAGGTTTTCTTAGAAATACAGTACACGTTTTATTGTTTTGTTGAAACGCGTGTATTGATGCAGTAGGCTTTACTAGTAAACGTGAAAGCGTGAGAGTATGCAGACGAAGCAGAAAAAGGGGATCTCGAGTACAGTCATTGTGACAGCACTGTTCTTTACCATTCTTCTTTCCCTTTTATTGAATTTATGTGTTAGGCTTTACATTTACCTTTTAATTTATATATGTGGATTTAGAATGTTTCACGACAAATTCTCCCCTCTTAAAACAGATGTTATATGTCAGTCTATACTTCTATATACACATAGAGAAATTTATTATTATTTCTGGGGCTTACGGTGATTCTCATCACATGGATGGCGGCTTAAAAAATCCGCTCCCAGTTTTGTTTTTCCAGAAATATACTCTATGCTAAACTCAAATGGCTGCATAAGTAAGGACCATCTGAGTAGCCTAGAATTTTCATGCCTAGCCTGCGCTAGAAACGACAAGGGTTTGTGATTCGTTTGCAACTTAAATGCCTTCCCATACAGATAAATATTGAATTTCTTTATCGCCCATATTACTGCAAGACATTCTTTTTCGCTAGTTGAGTAATTGGTTTCAGCTTTATTCAACTTTCTGCTAGCATATGCCACTGGGCTTAATTCCCCATCCAGTGCATCTGATTTCTGTAACAGGGTCGCACCTAACCCGATATTACTGGCATCCGTCCTTACAATGAATTCTTGACTTAAGTCCGGTAATTTCAAAATAGGTTTGCTTGTGAGCTTTTCCTTCAATTCCTGGTAAGCCAATTCACATTGTGATGTCCAGGTAATTCGATCTGGAAGTCCTTTACGTGTCAAATCAGTTAACGGTGCACATATGGAATTAAAGTTTTTGATATACTTTTGGTAGAAACCACATAATGAGACAAAGGATCTCACGTCTTTCTTGGTTTGTGGTCTCGGGGCTTTCTTTAGTTTCTCTAAATTCTTGGGGTCAGGGGTCATGTTTCCCTGATGGACTGTGTGTCCCAGGAATTCTAATTCTTTACATCCAACGCAACATTTGGTTGGTCGGGGTGTTAAATTCGCTTCTCTAAGTCGATTAAACAGCATGTTCAGAGAGCCAATGTGTTCCTCAAATGTTTCTGTTGCTATAAGGATATCATCCATGAAATATGTGATGCATGGATTATTCAGAGGGTCCAATAATTTTCTCATCATTCTAGAGAAGACACTAGGCGCATTCTTCAATCCAAATGGCAATCTGTTAAACTCATAGTGTCCCTCTGAGGTACTAAAAGCTAGGTATGGTCTAACCTCAGGCTTTACTGGAATCTGATAGTATCCTTTACTCAGATCCACTTTTGAGAAATATTTAGCTTTATTTAGCCTGGCAAACAACTGATTTGTATCCGGCAATGGATCCACCTGTCCTTCTGTGATAGCATTCAGTCTCCTGTAATCTATACAGAGTCTATGTTCTCCAGAGGGTTTCCTTAAGAGTACCACACTGGAACTATACGAAGATTCACTGTGTGAAATAATTCCTTCCTTCAACAAATAGTCTATCTCTTCCTTCAAAGCTTTCTCCTTAGCAAAAGGAATCGAATAGGGTTTCATACAGACAGGTGTGGGGTCTATCAGTTTCATATCATATTCCAATAAGTTTGTATGCCCCGGTCGGTCCGTTAACACCTCTGTATGATCATCTAAAACCTGTTGCACTCTCTTCTTCTGATCTTTCGTTAAATGTGTACTGATTTTCACCTGTGCCGCTGTCTCACAGGGATGTAATGGATATTCAAATGATGAAAGTGGTTCCTTTTTCATCTCCATGGCAATGGACAAGGTCAACGAGTGTGTCTCTTCCTGATTTTCTCTTTCCGAATATTTCTTCAGGAGATTCACATGATATATTTTTTCTTTCCCCTTCTTATCTATCTTATAATTGGTTCTAGACACCTTCTCTAGAACTGTATATGAACCTTGCCATCCAATTTGTAACTTATTCTGACTACCGGGTAGAAGAAGCAGTACCTTCTCTCCCACAGCCAAATCTCTGTCTTTAGCTTTCCTGTTATAATAGGCAGCATGTTTCTTCCTGGCTTGTCTCAAATTTTCACTGGCAAGTTTCCAGCCAGTTTTTAAACGAGTGGTCAGCTCATTCACATATTGGTATGAGGATGTAATATTTTCCTCTGCCTTTTCATCAGTCCACGTTCTTAACAGCGCTTCATATGGACCTTTAATTTTGTGGACCTATTTGTCCATGCACCGGTATGGTCTCTTCCACTCGAAGCTCTATAGTGATGATTTTTCTTCCCAGAATTATCATGCACACAACGACCGCTACCAATTCTTCTCTTGGGGCTTTCTCCCCACTTAGAATTCTTGATGAGAGATTTCCTCTCTACATCCTCTTCCTCCAGTTTGTTTAAGTCCGATTGAGGGATTTTCGGCTTATCCTGGGGTAAGACATCTTTTTGCACTCGCTGCATAGTGGTCATTGTAAAACAGTTAATTGAAGCTTGTCCGTGAAAAGGGGCTTCCCATTCCATTTGGTCCACTTTATCAAATTTATTTTTCTTTGTATTGTCAGGCCTAAGTTTGCCCCGTGGCGTGTCCAGGTCCTGATCAATGTTCCCACTTGTGGGTGTTCCCTCATGTGCTATGCTACACCTTTCTACAAAATTCTCAATGTCCCACCTTGCCTTGGGCCAATAATAATTGTGAGCCACCTTTTGGATGATGGTACCTATTTTCTCATGGTCCCCATCCTGTTTCACATGTAGGCTCCTTATTAAGTCTGCCCTATATGCCTTTGGAAGAACCAACTGTTCGTGACCATTGGATCTAGTTCCGGCCTTCCTGTAAATCAACTTGTTTTTCATGTAAAAATCTCCCTTGCCTGGAGTTGTATGACAAGTTGACAATTTCCTAAAACAAGGCTTGAGGGTCTTATCCCCAGCCTGTGCCTTCCTCAACTCTTCTGGAGTGGTATTTAACATAATATCCTCCTCCTTTCTTGAGGTCGACCTGACCTGAAGGGTGGCCATATACACAGATTTCCTTCTACAACGGTCAGTATCATGATTGTCCATCTGACAATTTTTACACCACCTCCTTCCTTGGTTGAAGGATTTTCTTTCATCATATTTCCTTTCATCGAATTGTGGGGTTTTATTTTTATTGTCATACCGTGGCCTATCAAACTGGTGCTTACCTTTGTTTTGATCTCTAGGATCAAATTTATTAAAGTTCTGTGGTGCCTTAAAATTATCTACCTGTTTCTTTTTATTACCTGATACCTCTGCCTGAGCTGCTTGATACCTTTCTGCAACATTTAGTAACTCACCCAGCCTCTCTGCACCTTGTTCCATGAGAAACTTTCTCAGGTCTGGAGCCATGGACTCTCTTAGTTGTTCTATAAGGATCATTTCCTTAAGATCTTGGGTTTTCCCCAGAGAAGTCCATTTCTCCAAGTATGTCTCTAACCGTGCAGAGAACTGGTGATAGGTTTCACCTGACAGTAGTTTAGCATTCCTAAATTTTTTCCTATAAAATTCTGCGTTCTTTTCATATCTTAACAAAAGAGCCTGCTTTAGCATGTCATAATTTTCTTGATCACCTCTGCTCATTTTGGCAAAAACTTCATAAGCTGCACCACGAAGTCCTTGAGATAACTTTAAGCTCCACCTTTCTCTCTCTAACCCATACGTGGTAGCTAATAGTTCATATCTATTGAGATAGCTCTCAATATCATCCTCCTTCTCAACAAAATGATGTAAATGAAAATTCATAGCTGAGGTTGAGGCTCCCTGACTAGCAGTAGCATCGGAGGTAAAGGGACTGGCACCATTTTCAGGAGCATGGCCTTGAAACTCAAACTCCCTTAGTCGTAACTCATGTTCCCTTTGCAATCTCTTATCCTCTGCTTCCCTCTCTGCTCTCAATCTTCTTTCCTCTCTTTCTGTAGCCAGTCTCTTGTCTTCTCTTTCTGCAGTCAATCTTTTTTCTTCTGCTTCCCTTTCAGCCTTTTTCTCTTCCAACTGGAGCCTCTTTATTTCCGCCTCACGATCCGCCTCCAATGCTCTAGCCTCTTTGTCAGCCTCAATCTGCAGCCTCTTAATTTCTTTTTCAGCCTCTAACTTTCTTTCAGCCTCTTTTTCTAATCTTTCAGATTCTAATCTTCTTTCGGCTTCAAATTTTCTTTCTTCACGTTCAATATATTTGTCACATTCCGTAGTGACATAGGCAATCATAACTTGCCCGTCCATTCCTAACTCTTTAGCAGTCTGCACAGCAGCAGATCGAAATTTGGCCAGGTCCGCCATTGTCTAACATGCAAATGTAAACAATTCAATCTATCAATAATTATCTAAGGACAACCACAGGCACTGAGAGCTCAACCTTATTTATTTTCACCCAAGGATACCTTTTAAATTTTTATTATTCCCAATATATATAATAGGAGAAAGTTCAATATCCCGGGAGCGAGACCCCAATATATGTGGTGAAGTGGGATGTTATAAATATTTATAGGGGACTTAGTGTACTGACTGAGATCAGCTGTGAAGGTATCTGTATCTAATAAGTGTAGTGTTTTACAGATAACCTTACTTGCTACCACATTTATACCTCAGTCAGAATTATTCTGGAATATTGTGATGACTACGTTGAATGTCTAGGGTTATGAAAATGATGAAGGGTAAGTCACAACAACAACAGACAGATAAACAATTTAATTTAGTCCACAACACTTTACTACACTGTGACACTCACACACATATAACACTCTATAAGACTATCTTAAATAAGTCAAGTGTAAAGTTTAAAAATATATGTATTAATTCCTTTCAATAATAGATATCCTGATTCAACTACACAGTGAACCAGGAATCACAATCAAATGTAATCACAAGTTATATGTACACATTTTATAGAAATGATCTTTGTATTGACATATTTTATTATTATTATCCTAAGTGTAAGTGTAAGTTGTGAAGTAGTACTATGAGGTAATACTGGCTTTTTCAAGCTAGGTTGCTGTTTGTCATCATGACTTCAAGTGTTTGTTTATGATGGAAATAGTATTGGGAAAAGTTCACAGTTCCTGTCATTTAAAACGATTTATTGTCCCTCTGTGTTTAATATAATGTAAATTTTAGAGGGGGCACATAATGTTGAGCTGCTCTGGCCACAGAAGCTTATCTTTCGTGATGGCGGCAGGAAAAGGTCTCCTCTGCTCGATGGCTTCACTGTATTCTTGAGACATCTCACTGGTCGCTATCTGGACCAAGGGTATGCTATCAGCCTCTGGATTCAGCAAAACTCAGACCAGGTGCTGCTTCAATAATTTAGGACCACGGTCCCATAATTCATGGAAATAATAAACAAATACGTTGACTGGCGATGAATAATGGCACAAATTCCGATCTGCCTCTGTCCCAGGCTTTTATTTAGAAAAATATGCACTGGAGCTCAACGCACTGTTTCTTAGTAAGTTTATTTCAAAATGTGGCACTGAACAGACGCTCCTAATGGACTATATCAACGGTTCTAGCCAATAGGGCCATGTTTACAAAGCTTTTTGAAAAAATTTATCCTTCCTACGTTTCCCCTAACAACCAAAATTAGTATTTGCAGTCCGACTAATCTTGTTTAGCCTTGTATATCATTCCCGCCAATCAAATAGGATGTAACTTGTTGGCCTATTTCCCGTAAAATGGTGGTTTCAAAACATGCCACTGTGCGATTATAATTTGGTGCTGTCCGACATCCTCACTATTTTCTTTTGGCTATAATTTGTTAATTCCTAGACTATTTGCGTAACACTTAACATATTCTTTGTCAGCAAGTCCTAAGGAACCCAAATATATAAGTTTTAAGGGAGCTAAGTGGCTGCGTTCAAAATATGTATTTTCTTCTAGGATAGTCGTGCTGTTGCCACCTCCTCACTTCCAAACTTTAGGGTGTCTGCTGTACTGTCAGACTAATGTCAGGAGTCTAGACATAAAACAGTAGAATGTCATGTTTCCTAATAAGAATTTTACAGGTTTTTAAACCTAACTCTCGTAGTTGTAGTGTTTTTTTATCACTGTCTATTTGAAAAAAAAGTTAGTGCTTCAGGCCTTACGCGCGGGGAGGGTGGCATTAATTGTATATCGCGAGACGCGTGTTAGTGTTGCATGCGTTCCTGCTTTCAGCCCTCACTCTCTCTATCCTAATTCCATCTGTCCTTCCGTTTATGTTAACGTAGTGTATAAAATGAAATTAATGGAAGTATTAATTTAGGTCATTACGCAGTGTGCCTAGCTCAAGGTTTTCTTAGAAATACAGTACACGTTTTATTGTTTTGTTGAAACGCGTGTATTGATGCTGTAGGCTTTACTAGTAAACGTGAAAGCGTGAGAGTATGCAGACGAAGCAGAAAAAGGGGATCTCGAGTACAGTCATTGTGACAGCACTGTTCTTTACCATTCTTCTTTCCCTTTTATTGAATTTATGTGTTAGGCTTTACATTTACCTTTTAATTTATATATGTGGATTTAGAATGTTTCACGACAGTAAGACGTATGAACATCAGAGAATCCTAATATTAGATTATTTGCAGTGTTCAAATTTACTGATAAATATAGAAGAGATATTAAGAATATACATACATAGGGAACTGCATTATATAGTCAATGTCACGGATTGCCTCCCCTGCTTTGCAGTAGTGGTCCAACAGTGGCTAAAACTCAAGAGTATTTAATACTGGCGTCCAAGGTATCTACGTGCGCGCAAGATTACTCTTGGCAGAGATGTAGATAGAAGGTTAATAATACTTCTACCTGAAGGGAGAATTCACAAGATATTCCCAGAAGTCTCGAACAATGTTGCATTGTGCTGAACAATCGTTAACGCATTATATCTGGTCCGTCGCCTTTTGTGAAGGATTTAAGCAATGGTTTAGCCCGCTAAAAGCCCCCAGTTGGTGTAGTCCAACGAAATCCTTCTTATAGGGTATAGCTCTGTTTAGTGTAAATATATGTCTAAGTATATATATATATATATATATATATATATATATATATATATATATATATATATATATATATATATATATATATATATATATATATATATATATATATATATATATTATATATATATAAACTATTCTGGCTCATACGTTTGCTTTCATACATATAACTGAATCAACTATTATTGTTTTGTTTTAAAACAACACCTTCCTAAGATACCTAAGGTGGTTGAAGTAACAAGAAGAGACATGGTCCGCAACCAGACGATACGCCAAGGCCTTAAATCCAACCCCCTGCAGACCCAAGTAGAACAGTCCCAACTAAGATGGTTTGGCCATGTCTGCAGAATGGGAGAAGATCGGCTACCACAACAAGCATGGGAAACAAAGAGCCGGGGATCCAGACCCCAGGACGACCCAGAGTCCGCTGGGAGGGCAATATTAGACAATCTTTGAAGGACCGAGGACTAGAAGTAGAATGGAACCAGGCCAGGAGGAAGACAGCCGATAGGATAGTCTGGCGCTCTCTCTTCCAAACCTCTACACCTCAAGATAGAAAGGGAACGACTAAGTAAGTAAGTAAGTTTAAAACAACAGGTAACATTTAATAGTGAAATTGTCTTTAACAGGTTAAAATAAATATGGAAAGATTAGTGGAATTTTGATAGTTATAAACGTTCTCATCATTGAGACGTAGGTCGAAATTTAACTTTATACTTAAAGTTTAATTGGAATTGTCCCTTTTTTGCTTGTGCCTTTTAGTTATCACTTAGCTTGTATGAGTGAATCCTGCAGCTGTGGTTCATCAATTCTGTGATGACGAAAGCCTTCTCCACACTCTCTTCTACTGTCGGCGTTTATGATGGATGCTTTTCTCTCACACTAGATGCGTTAGTACCACAAATCATCTGATGGCTTGTAACCACGAACTTTAGACAAATAGAAGAAACAAATGCCTGCTGAGTACATTTGTTCGCCGCTAACTAACACGCCCATTATCACGCGTTTCACCCACCAATGTTAACCTCTCCGAAGAATTAAATTCCCGAGCACACAGTGTAACTCAGGGAATATGATGAAAATTCACCCATATCCTTCTGGATGTTAACTAGGAATTTGCGTCTGGAGTGCATGAACAATGATTTGCCTGAATTACAATTAAAATAGGAACATAATTCTCACAAGATAATATGTTACACCTTAGGCACTTGTGATGTAATCATCACTCATCACTGCTCCAGTCGGAGTCTGGGGTCGCTCTGCTGTCGGGTTTCCCGTACGACTAGTCAGAAAAAATCACCAGCTCTTGCTGTAATGGTTTATGGATATACTATTTTCATATGTTGAGGTTGCCAGCCTCATATATAACCACTAGCAAGAAAACATGTTAAATTCACGTTTGTAATAGAAATGTTTACACTTACCCCAAATAAAGGGTATACAAATCTCCTGCACAGATTAGAATGAACACACAGCACTTTAGGTTAGATGCTGTTCGAATCACTTTGGACTGGGAAATTATAGTTAATTCCTCTGGCAAACCAATCGCTCTCTAGCACTAGAGGGGTCGGTTTGTTCATCATTACTCATCCCACGCATATTTGAGAAATATTAAATTTAATATACACGCGTGGCCTCTTACAACAATGATGTCATATCGTTACATAAGACTTCCGGCAGCACCTCTTCCCATCACAATATTGGGCCCAGTCTAAGTAAAGAGTAAAGGTTGACTGATACACGAGAATGTATAGAAAATAGATTTCACTGGTGGCAGTGTAGAGCGAACGACTCAGCCTGACGTCAAGTATTGTGCAGTAGTGGTTTCCTACTCGCCTATTTAGTACAAGTTAGAGCTTAGTGGCAACCAATATTTCATCTTACACAGCATCGTCAGCTAATGGAAATTATCTTACTGTCTTCTTAAACGGAGTACGCAGTTCCAACAAAAGGTCTCAAACCATACCCAACCGGATTACGCATCGAGTTCCATATACGAGGCACGTCTACGTTAATTCATTGCTACTGGATAGTAGCGGCAAAACAGATTGTGGCCTGAGTTGACCTCGATTTGTTATGTCTTCTGGTCAGTACAGACCCGGCGTGTATTAGTGGTCAGAATATAGACAGAGTAAGAGCCAAATGTTGGTTTAGGCCAAATTAGCTTTGAGTTGTGAAAACGGCGCAAGGATAGCAATCCAGTGGATTTAGCATAAAGACACTGACTGTTTTTATTTTGTATTTTTCACAAGCAGCTGAAGGACTGTTAACTCTCTGTTTATATCATTTGTCAGTGTCCTACAGGATGGTTTTGTGTGTTTTCCTTGATGTATGAATTGATGTACTTGTTAATGTTGTTATTTGATCAATTATTATTTGCTGAGATTTTATTATTTTCCTCTATACAAGCTAAAAAGAACTTAATAAATTTTAACCTTTTGTTAATACGCTGTTCAAGACCTTCATCCATACCTATTTAAGCTCTTACTATTTCTCTATCTGTCTGTGAGAAAGAAAAGAGAGCGGATGATTGTTACGTGTGGGTTATCTTCTTGTGGTTATAATTGATCAGAATATAGAATCATAAAATGTACATGCATCGTACTGACAAATACGAATGGAGACGGGAATGATCGTTACAGGACATCACTGGCCGAAGAACACAAGTCGTCGTGTAGAGGGTCTACAATATATCTTCTTCATTTATTTAACTTCAGGAACAGCAACATCATGGGCAAGGCAGTACATACATCATAGTAAAATCCTTTATCTGTCTCGTCTCAACCATTCAGTTCTGGCCGCTGTACTAGAGGTGCATACCACCCAAGTAATGTGGACCAGACGACGTGAATGTAAAAGTACTGGAATTATTTCTTCAGTAATATATGGAACTTCTTAATAAGTTCTGAATCATCTTCGAAAATATGCCACTTAGATCTCTTCCTCCGCAATACTTGGAGCTTGAATAAAACACGTCTTACTATGAAGACTTGAAGTAACGAAAGGCCAAGAATATTAGCCGTTAGCATAAATTAGTGCAAAATAATTATTAGTATACAGCGCAATATAAGTTAAAACCCGCGAATTACCACAGAGAGACATATTACCGCAAAATAAATGGTTAGCTATGTGTGATTCGTATTAACAGTGATATTTTACATAAGCGAGTTGCGGGCTTGGAAATAGTGATAGCGTTAATAGGTGTTCAAGGTTCAAGCCCGGGCGGCGGCATTTAAAGGTGTGTCATCGACCGGGATTTTGACTGAATAACCTGAACGGCTCCTGAGTTTATACCCTCTGTAGATGGGAAGGAGCGAAGCCTGACCGGGTTGGAAGGAAAGTCCACAGGCTCCCCAGCCTCGAAATGACATGTCATTGGGCCGAAGGGCTGAAAGCCCAAGAGCCGCTGGTTAAGGGAAAAAAAATAAAAAATCAGTGGTATATAATTTATTACACAGTACATAAGTACACCAAGAACTCTGTCATGGGAGACTACCTAATCTTGGACAGAACCATCTCATATATCTGAAAGCTGCGCCAAATAATATATCAGTAATACAAGTACACTCACCCAGTGCTGACTCTTGTGCAATGCAAGCGGTGCGGCCGCACTGGTTGTTGACTTGGATGAGGCATTGAAATATATTTTTTTAAACATTAAATCATAAAGATTTTAAAAAAGAAAAAATAGAACATAAAATTTAAAAGTGAAAAATAGTTTGCTTACTACCTTATGAACAAACTGCGCATTGAGCGATATATATGTGTGTGTGTGTGGAGGATGTACTTTTAAAAGCGGGGAGGGGGGTGTGAAGAAATGAGGAAACTTACAAAGAAACACAACAGAAGTGATTGCGTCATTAATAGACTGAACTGCCCATGGAGGACTTCTGGTGTCGTGTATTGTGGTTCGCACTATTGACCTGCCATTGAAACATCATTTTTTGATGATGCGTAGATGGCAGAGCGGATAGTGTGATTCGCTTGCATGGCTAGGCGGGGTTGTCGCACGGAAGGTCCAGTGTTCAAATCCTGGGTAAGCCACTCATGTCTGTTGTTTTTCTGTTGTCTGGTGTTCTACTTCTTTATTTCCTGCGAGTGCCTGATAACATACCTTTATATTTGTTTCATATTAATTTACTGTTTACAGGCCTCAGGTTTCCCTCCCTTATTTGTGATAAGTGTTTGTACAATACCAAACCTACCCACTATCCTGTTCTCACTGTTCTAGTCTACTATCATTTACTGGACACAGTATTAAGGTCCTAAGGGTCTTGTTGGATTCGGCCTATACTGCTTGATAGAAATACAACAGAAGTGATTGCGTCATTAATAGACTGAACTGCCCATGGAGGACTTCTGGTGTCGTGTATTGTGGTTCGCACTATTGACCTGCCATTGAAACATCATTTTTTGATGATGCGTAGATGGCAGAGCGGATAGTGTGATTCGCTTGCATGGCTAGGCGGGGTTGTCGCACGGAAGGTCCAGTGTTCAAATCCTGGGTAAGCCACTCATGTCTGTTGTTTTTCTGTTGTCTGGTGTTCTACTTCTTTATTTCCTGCGAGTGCCTGATAACATACCTTTATATTTGTTTCATATTAATAAACTTACAAAGAAAATACCGCGTTCGTATCTCGAGAAGTTCACAAATATACTGTATTTTGGTACCGTGATTTTTCATTGGGAATGCAGAAAAAAATACTTTTGATCCCGGGGACGCCGCGATTTTAAATTCCGGCTGGAGAGGTCTAGTGTGAAGTTTGCCTAATTTAAAGTCTTTTACTTTCTCGCAGTCGCTGAAAGATCTACCAAATAATCGTCAAAGATCTACCAAATAATCGTCAAAGATCTACCTGCAGATCTGGATTTACTAGTTGCCGACCCCTGGCTTAGGGCCTCACCACTGAAAAAATTGAAAATGCTTAAAACAGTTTTCGCTCAACAATGAGTCAAATCTGACAAAGTCCAATTTGCAAAGAAAATGAATTTTGATGAGGTCATAAATCAGTCTGCAGACATGAAGGCTCAAATGCAGAGTTTGTGAATCTTGCCCATTAACGTTTTAAGAAGATGCTGAAAGTGATGCTTTATTTCCTCTGTGTGTTTTTTTTTTGTTTGTGTGCAAATGAAGTGCAGTATTACGTGTTCACTGAATTTTTAAAGTAATGAATTTAAAAAAAACAATTACGATTTGCAATGTGCATCATTGCGTGTGTGTTTGTAGAGCACCACAGCTTTCCACCTTCCTTTGCCAACCTGTCAGCATATATACAATATATTTATATATATTATATATATATATATATATATATATATATATATATATATATATATATATATATATATATATATATATATATATATATATATATATATATATATAAAATACAATGCTACAGTGAACTAATTTGCCGAAGTACAGTGTGTTCCAATTCTAGCATGAAAATGAGTTTGGTAAGAATACCTACCGGACTGCAGGGGGGAGGGGGCACCATCACGAGACTACAAACAACCTTGAAAAATCCCTTGGGCCGGCTCTGCACGCACCAACCAGCCAGGTCCTATGAGAGCAGGGGGGAGGGGGAGAAGGATCATTTGACCCTGGCCTCGCCTCACAAGGAAGTCTCACCTCAGCCTAGGATCTATGATTCCCCACTTTTTACCCCCTCTACACAAACAATGAGGGGCCTAAAAACTTGAAATAGCCAAAGCCTCATCCGAGTTCTTGGGGATCCTGCAAATAACATAACAGTAATACAGGTGCATTCATCAGATTACATAACTAATGCAGGTAAACGCACCAATTAACATAACATTAATACAGGTATACACACCAACCAAAAAATAGTGATACAGGTACATGCACCAACCAACATAGCAGTAATACAGGTACTTGCACCAACCAACATAACAGTAATACAGGTACATACACCAACTAACATACCAGTAATACAGGTTCATGCACCAACTAACATAACAGTAATTCGGGTACACGCACCAACTAACATAACAGTAATATAGATACATACACCAACTAACATCACAGTAATATAGGTACATACACCAACTAACATAACAGTAATATAGGTACTGTCACAAAGTGGCTTAAATTAGAGTCTGTCTGAGTACAGAGACAAAACTTTTGACTTTTGAGAAATTTGAGAAGATAGATTAAGATGAGAATTATAGTGAATGTGGAAGGATGAGACTTGTAGCTTCAAGGGTGAGAACCTAGACTGACTCTCCCTCGCCACTTGTGACTTATTTACTAACTACTGTCTCACCACCTCTGACTACCAGAAAGGAGATAAGG
The DNA here is from genome assembly GCA_024509875.1 of Oreohelix idahoensis. Lineage (NCBI taxonomy): Eukaryota > Metazoa > Mollusca > Gastropoda > Stylommatophora > Oreohelicidae > Oreohelix > Oreohelix idahoensis. The sequence continues at coordinate 119,117 of JAMPIV010002350.1, forward strand.
TTACACTAAATTATCCACAGACATCACTATACAGTCAAAGCATATAAGTACAGTATAGTTAAGATAAACTGATCCAGTGTACATTTTATAGTTTATTAAACAACAAAATCAATACAACAGCAAACAACAATAACGTGCGTGTTCGCACAACCTGGAAAAAAAGAACAAATCAAGTGAAAGACACAATATAAAAATTACCACGCTCTCTTTCACACCTGCACGAAACCAACTAAGGATAAAGACATATACTTGGTGGGGGTCTCTAAGTAAGAGCCACCACTCCTGACTACACTATTGTTACTAACTAAACACACTGTCCCGCTGAAGATTTATAAACTAAATGACTACACTGTCTCAAAGGCGCTCTAGGCGGTCCTGCACACCTAACTAATACACCACAAAGAAATGCTACGCTAATGGATTCTGCAGCACTACCTCAGAGGCTGTCCTCTAAGTACTTCTATCTAACCTTACTGTCCCTCGCTAAACTCCTCTCTCTCTCTCTCCTCTGTTTCTGTTCATTGCCTCTCTGACGCTATCATCTTCGTCTGAGGCTCTGATGAGTTGTTTTTCGTCACGCACCTCCTCCCGTTAGCATTAAGAAAGGCATGTTTTCCCTCTCTCCTTTCCCAAATACTGATGAAGGGCCCTTGGTGAATACATATCTATCTATTTGCATAAGGCTGAAGATTTTATCACTGCTGATGACACTCTTCAAACCAACTAGTTAACCCGCTTCGGGTTTAGGCCTACTGCATTATTGTGGCAGTATGGAAACAACACCAGGCAACGTAGTCTGTTTTGGTACTGGGCCTTTACGAGCTAAGAGCTCCGATTTAAAGACAAGTCCCTGCTGAGGTATGTTTCCTCACGTCAAAAGAACTGCTAATTCCTCTCAGTGTTGCAGACGTAACTGGGCGCCAGGTACAAAGCGTGCACCCAGTTTTCTTCAATTACACTGATGTCTCGTGCCTCTCTCTCTCTCTCTCTCTCTCTCTCTCAGGCAAAGTCCTTTCTCTTCTCTCTCTCTCCTCGCCGTGAATCGCTGTCTCACAAATTACTCGCAGTCTGTTACGTTAAACCCAGACGCGGGCTGACCTGATTCTTTTGTGTGCGTGACCTCGTAGGCGTCACAACATTGCTTCCCTGAAGCCAATATCCTACTGTACTGAATAATTTCCCAGCCCTATTTGTATGAAAGACTGCCCTGGGAAGGTTATCAAATTATCAAATTTATTTAACATACTTATACATACACCATCTATGTTAATATTGACCCCCCTCCTTCACCACTTGTCTTCTGACTACATTACCAAATAGCACAACTTATTAACGCACAAACCACACCCGCCTATATTCACTACAATTATCATAATCAAATGCTGTTACTCAGACCTCTTTATTACATTACATAGAGCCCCCGTCTAGCTTAGCACCTAACCTCATACAGTTAATTATCTCAAAAACCGCCACTAATCATAGATACTGCTAGCTTATAAATAGTATAATTATAGACAAAACTTACACTACACTGGCTCTAGCTTTGTATAAGTCAGCAATTGATGGCAACTCCTGACTAATAAAAATTAAATTTAGTCCCAGAAGAAAACTTACTCTAACGTGCTAAAATCCTATAGAAAAAACCCCCCTGCACAACTATTATTCATGAACATACCCAAACTTTACAGAATTTCCTGAACCAGGCAGACTGAAATGGCGCTTATTCAGCGCAAAATTTCTTGACTTGTGAGCGATAACTAGCTTTGGCGATAACTAGCTTTGGCGCTCCCTATATATATTGCTAGTAGCCTGATGCAAGACAGACGCGGTGAGTCATCGCATCTGGCATCATCTCCCAGGAACCGCTTTTACCCAACTTTTGACCTAATATCATGCCTGCACATAAATTAAATCAAACCCACCCAATTATATCATAAGCTTAACCTCTGACTCATCGTTGACCGAGCAATCACAAAATTATCTCTGCTCACTCGCCAAAATTATACGTAATATTCTGTAACTCTTCTGACCTATCTACCAGAATGAATCACTGGTTCCGCGTTACAACCTGGGTAGGGGAATTCTCCCATCCCCACAAATAAAAAGTTGGTGAAGGTTGTCTGAGTAATCCTAACACCATAAAGACTAACCCAGAATTAATAACTAATGAACTCGACCGCCTAAGAATAATTAAAGAACCAAAATAATAAAAATGGAGAAAAAAAGAAGAATGGGGCGAGTTGAAAATAAAATAACAGTAACTCATCACAGGTACATACACCAACTAACATCACAGTAATACAGGTACTTGCACCAATCAACATAACAGTAATACAGGTACATACACCAACTAACATAACAGTAACACAGGTACACATCAACTAACATAACAGTAATACAGGTACTTGCACCAGCTAATATAACAGTAATACAGGTACACACACCAACTAACATAACAGTAATACAGGTACACACACCAATCAACATAACAGTAATACAGGTACACACACCAACTAACATAACAGTAATATAGGTACATACACCAACTAATCACACAACAATAGTCTAGGTGCCCACGCCACTGATAAGCTATGCTTATGAACTAAAGGAAATTTTCTATTACTAGCTTCAAAAGACAGAAGAGAGACTACTAAAAAAAAAAGGATATATTAATTATACAAGAAGATTGTTTCCCGTTTTTTTCTCTTTTGCAAATAATAAGTGGCTAAATGTGATCTGGAAAAGTAACATCAGTTTTCCTGTGAAGATCAAATTATACAAATCACTTGCATTATCTATTCTCTTGTATGGGTGTGAGGGCTGGACACTCACTGCAGATACGGAGCGAAGGATTCAGGCTTCAGAGTATAAATGTTATAGAAGAATTTTGCGTATTTGCTATAAAGAGCACAAAACAAATGTCTATGTTAGAGAGAAAATAAACGCGTATGCAGGCCACCAAGAACCACTTTTGTCAGTAGTGAAATGTCGAAAGCTTACCTGGTTTGGGCATGTAACTCGTCAAAACGATCCTCCAGGGAACAATCGAAGGTAAACGGAGAAGAGGAAGGCAAAGAAAATCCTGGGCTGATAACATCAAAGAATGGGCAGGGCACGGTTTTTCCACATTTGTACACATTGCTGAGGATAGAGAGCAGTGGAGGACCCTGACTGCTGATACTTCCACCATGGCACCCCTACGACCCATGACGGGTTACGGGTTGAGATGATGATGAAGTGGCTAAAAATCTGACAAAAATAATGTTTAATGCCAGCCTTAACCCTAAACCGTACAGGTTTTTTAAAAAGCAGTTATACACCCCAAACAAAAAATGTGTGTTGTAGTTATGATCAGGAGTTTTGCCAATGTATCGATAATCCGTTTGGGCTAAATCCAGCTTGTATCCCCTATTCTGTGATTCAGCTCTTTTCAGCCACAGGCTTAATGTGTTCTTTGTCTTTATCTCATAGAAATAAATGAAGGCCATGGGTTTCCCTCTTTATTATTTCAGTATTCATACTATACAAACCTACCAGCTATTATGTACTGTTCTCAATTTTCTATAATTTACTAGACACAGTATTATGGCCTTTGTTCTAGCTGTGTTATCTGACCTATACTGATCAACAGGAAATTTATAGAAGTGATTACATCTATAATTAGTCTGGGTCGTTCCTCAGTACAAAACGTCCATAGTTACATGGGTTGGTCCTGCTAATAACCCCTGTCCATGAAGCATTTTTTTTGTAGTGCCTAGTTGGAAGTTGGGTTAGTCACGATTCACTCCCGTAGTGAGATGGTGGTCCATTTGGATGGTCCTGGGTTCTTCTTTGTTCGCCTTCAGACTTCTACATTAATACATGGATACCAGCCCGTCCTGGGTTCAAGTCCCCGATAAACCTATATCTCTTCTGTCATTTTTCAGTTGTCTAATTTTCTAATTCTTTACCTTTTTATGAGTGTCTGCAACATACTTTCCTTTATCTCATAGCCTTTATATAATTCTTGTCTTTCTTTCCCATTTATGACTGTTCCTGATGAGATGTAATACCAATATGTCATATGTGTCTTGCGCATTGTCATTTGTAAAACTGTTTCAAACACCACTTTTTAAATTTCTATTTATAAGTTGTACAGCAGGTCCCTGCGTTATTTACAAATCTTGTAGTTACAACCTTCTAGCTGCAGCCCTCAATCAAAGCGACCAATTGCAATGTGATCAACATTAAACACTGATAAAACACTTGAATGCGCAGTAGCTGATTAGCACAAGTACAAAGGCATAAATAAGATGGTTAGTGGTGCAGATATATGTTAAAGAAATGACAAATTTTGTAAAGTAGCTTTGTTTTGATAAATTATTTTATTAAAAAGTGTTATCTGCATTATCACAGAATCACAAAAATAAAAGCATGAGCCCTTACTCAGGGCTAAACACACACAAAAATGGCAGAAATTAGTTTACAAAATAAGTTAAAAACATGAGCTTTTTGTATGAAATGTTTTCTTTAAAGCAGATTAAAACTTTGAATACAATATTTAAGGCTACTTTTGTTAAAAAATTATATTTTTAATAACATCAAAAACAAATTCGCTCCAACTCTTTAGGCTAGAGAAAATCATTTCAAATGTCGATGTAATTCTTTTAGACATGGCCTTCTTGATTACTAAATAACATGCTATGTACATCCACTGCTATAAACAGTTTAATTTTAGAACCTTTTCCCACTGCAGTCAGCAACATATAAAAGAAAACAAATATAAACTGAAAGCATGCTATGTTTTTGAAAAGCAAATCTAAAAAGAAATAAAATATCTTTTCATAGAATTTGTCAGCCTGACTCATGACGCGTAGACAAAAGACCTAAAGTACATGGCAAAAAAATATTTCACGGAACGCAAAAGTTATTTTCTATTTCTTATCAAATTGTTGGCTGAATGTATTTCAATGCCTTACTTTGGTATAAGGTTCTAGCAATTTTTAAAAAATGTATTCTATGCATTTTCTCTTTCTTTTTGTTGCCTTTCAGCTCCATAGTTAGCATTGCCCTAAAATTATTTTAAGGCCAAGGCCTCTTTTCATGCACCATCTGTTCTAATTTGTTTTTCTTTTAATCCTTCCTACGTCTGCTTCCAGCTCTCTTTTCCCACACAGCTTTGCTCTCCCTCTATATATGTATATGTGTGTGTATGTATGTACATATATATAGTTTATACATATAGGGGTTCCAGAAAGATGACTGCCTTACAATGCCATTAGCATGAGTTTCCGCTGACAGCAGCAGCATCTCATTTTTCGTTCTTTGATTCTTTCCATCACTTATACAGTCAGGCCATTTTCACCTTTTTATGCTACACAAACACCAAGTGATGAAAGTATGCAACATCTTCTTTTGTTGCTCACCATGTTGCATTGCCATACAATAAGAGTACCTTCACTACTCCTCTTGCCTTCTCTATCCTTGTTTTGATGGCAATGTCCATTCTGCCAACTCTGTTCATGTTGCTGTCAATATATATCCATGAGTCCTTGTCTTGTTGGGGTGTTTCACCCAAGTGCATTCTGGCTATCATTTTCCACATTAATTCTGATGAACTTTGTGGTTTTTCTCTGTCAATTTTCAGACTCAGTTTTTGTGTTAATTCTCATGCATTGTTAAAATTGGTCCCGCTTCTAGTTTCCTTCATGGAACAACAATCGCCAGCAAAGATAAGATCACGGACCTGTATCTTAACTCATTCTTCCCCAGAGGTGCATAGTGCAACATATAGTACATTATTCTCCCAAGGGCTAGCTTGTATGCCCGAGGGGTTATAGGCAGATTTCCTCATGTCTACACATTACATGTTATAAAATAAATGTAATTGTTGCATATAAGACTTACAACACTTGAATATTCTTCTGTCAAATTACAACAATTTTATACATATTATGAGACATTTCTCATATATACAGGGTGTCCATGTGCAGTTTGAACCTTTAATAATTTCACTTCTGTATAAGATATAAATATTCGGTAAAGCCAAAAAAAAAAGAGAGAATTTATTCAAGATTTAGCATATTTAATTGTAAAAAATGTTAGCTTTCAGCATGTCTGCCCCTGTTTCAGATACAAAGCCGAATACAATTGAGCTCCTAAAGTGAATATTTGGAGTACTCTAGGAAAATCACTTTGTATCCAACATGATGGTTGATATGTTGAAAGTTCACATTCTTACAATTTATTATGCTAAATCCTGAATGAGTTACCACTTTTCTCATTATACAGTTTATTTATATTTTATATAGAAGTGAAGTTATTAAAAATTCGATTTGCACAAGGACTTTATGGACACCCTGTATTTATATAAATTCCTGCTGATTTTAAAACATCATGTGTGAAAATAAAACTGGCATCCCTTTAGGTGCCTGGTGAAACTTATGAAAATGACTGGGACATAACAAGTTAAGGCTTCACTGAATTCCGTTGAAACAAAGCAAAAATAGAATCATATTAATAAACACCAATAAACATCTACATTCTTTGTAAATCAACATGAGCTACATAATTTGAAGACCGCTGCTGCTAATGATACACTATCCAGTACTAGCACTGTTAACCCAAAAAATGCATGTAAACATTATCAGTAAAGCATTACATGTACAAAGCCTAATTTGAATTAAATCTTAAATAATCATGATACTATGGTAACCAAAAAAAAATATGTCTGGCTTAGTGTTTGGTTTAGAATTTTGTTTAATGCTCGGCAGGATGAAGGTTTTACAGTGACAGATAAAAGCCAAATCTGAATTTTTATAAGCTAGAAAAATTCAGTTTGCAAATATGTCAGCCGTCATTAAAACATTGTCATATACAGTATCTCCTGTGTGTTGCTGGTGCTGAAAGGGGAGCAAAGAATAGTAACACAATAACCTACCAAGCATTTTGTAAAATGCAACTAAGGAGGGTTAGGCATGGGCTGTCTACAATAATAAACTTTAAGCCACAAAAACTAGCAGTATCCAAGAGAGAAGACATGACAATGAATAAGACACACAACGAGGAAACCTTCTAAACTGGAGAGTCAATGTGAAATAGTTCATAGAAACACGATAATTAACTACTCTGTTCAGTAATCAAAGACTAAATGTCTGTGTCCATTGGAAAGTAATTAAGAATGGGAATAAAAATGTGTCATGTGTCACATAGTTTAACACAGTCTAAAGAAATCCCAAATAATCACTATGTTTGTGTGACCTATATGTATTGTTTGTAGTTAGAACACCAACACATGAAGTAATGGTAGACTGAGAAGCCTTAGTGCCATAAGGATGCTGGCATGACCATTCATCAATGGTTGCCTGGGAAAAATCCTTGGCACCAGCAACATTTCCTATAATCAAATCCACTGGTGGGTCAGGACGGCAGCATACCTGAACCAGACCAGATAGGAAAGGTGTGCATATAGAAATCAAAGCAGTGGGGTTTAGCTCTATATTACCCCCAAATGTAATGCACTTTATATAACGCCCTGTAAGAGCTTTGTCATCAACTAATGAGCGACGAACATGTTGCACGTTGAGTTTGTCTGAAATTTCCAGGGTAGGAGAGTTAGACTGAAAAACACATGGAGAATTGAACAGGAGGTAGAAATAATAATTATGAAGATAGCATGAAACATCGTGAGCTTATGGCATGAAACAGGAAGACTTGCTGTGAGTTTCCTAAAGGACTATGCTCCTCATGGGGGGAGGAAGGGTAATAAATAAATGACTTAATGAATGTACAATATTATTTCTGAAATTGGAAAGAAGATAAAACACATAAAACATAAGAATGACATGTAAATAAATAAAACTTCATTGTCATGAAATAGTAAAAAATATGTTTATATTCTGGTACATGGAGCAAAATTTATTAGGCTTAGTGTCAGACGCTGTATTTGGCTTCACATTTGTCATATTTTAAGATAACACTAAATTCTTGTCTGAAAGACAGTGTAGAGCACAAAACTCCAACACTGCACAACACATGTGTTGTTTGCATACAAGATGTGTGCCATTTCCTGTCAATAAATCACTGTCAAGTAATATCACTATAGCACAAGGATCATGTTTAAATCCCCAAGACCCTGACAGAAATAAGTTACACATGCAAAGCTTTATCTGAATGAAGTCTTAAACAAGGGTGGTGTTCTGGTAGCTGGAACAGAATGTATTTTTGAAGGCTGGGCCAAACTGGCAGCTGTCTGACGCTCTCAGATCTGTCTACACCGTATCGTAGTGCTCTGTGCACCTGTCTCCTGCAAAGCTTCTGGAGACTTGGTACGTTAGCACACAGATCTTCAACAAACTCGCGTGTTTTAGGCTGCTGTAACTTTAGTAAGTGTTCAGGTTCAACTTGAAGCATTGATGCAGTTACCTCCAGATCTAATATTCTGCTCTGCGACCTTTTTAGGACAGGTATGTTACTGTTTTCAATATTGTTTGCAAGGGAGTCATTTGATAAAACAGCTGACATTTCTCTGCTGTGGGCGAGCTTATATGTCGAACCACGACCACTATCAAGGATAGTATCAGCAGATGGACATCGCCGGAAATTCTTTCTGGCTACATTGCCATTAGAGTCCAGGAACAAGGATGACATACTTAAATTGCAGTACGACTCATAAAGTTCATTCATGTCAGACCTCGACCTGGTTTTGAGAAGTCTGTTAGTAGGAGACCTTGTTTGTGCCTTTTCCTTCAACGTGTTGGGTTCTGTTGTAATTGTGTTTTTTGAAGGGCGAAATCTGGAAAGGAAGTCAATCTCCTTTTGAGTGTAGAAAAGTCCATCTGTGAGAAGCCTGGCCAGAGGTAAATTGCCATGTAAAATGGCGGTAACCAGGGGCAAATGTTGTATGTCTTGGCATTCATTAGGATATTCAGCAGTAGGCAATGGTTCTGCCCCTGAAAAAAATAGTGAGGCACTTATGAGCATTTAAGAAGTGTTATTCTTCAACTCGAAATTTGCTTACTAAAATAATAATAAATTAAAAATCACTGACAAAAAATATTAGAAGAATGTACCGCAGCTTGGATTTAAAGTTTAAAAAGGAAGGCATGCATATAAGCTGTTCAAAACTCTAAGAGTATGTCAAGCAACTAGAGAAACAAAAAAATATCCAACAGTAAGAAAACACTCAGATACAAAACCCAGCACTGCACAACACTTGTGTTGTTTGCATACAAGATGTGTGCCATTTGCTGTCAATAAGTCACTGTCAAGTAATGCATGTCAACTGTCAAGTAATATCACTATAGCACATGGATCATGTTTAAATCCCCAAGACCCTGACAGAAAGAATTGTAAATATTAATACAAGAATAATATTTATGCACAGCATTTGGGAAAACATCATGTCTACCTTCAGGTATACAAGGACAATGGAAATTATATTTTTGTTGAAAATAATTAAAACAAAAATTTAAATATACAAACTCCAACTTGATGTTAGGAAAATTCGACAGAGAGTACAACCGGTAAAATATCTCCAAGAAATATATACATTAAGGATAATTTAAAAAAACATAAATTGCGGTAGGCTGAGCTATGGGTTGTGGTTTGCGATGTGTACATGATCGCCTTCTTAGGACCGCGGTCATCCTCCTCCATAATACTGACTCGCTAGCCAGAGGGGACGTGCAGGATCAAAAACCCGAAAAAAAAAAAAAAAATTACCCCATGGAAAAGGCTAGGGGGTACCCAACGCAATTGGGGGGATGTAGGACCCACAGAAGAGGGAACATAATATGACGCCCCTATGATCCCCCCCCCCTAATTATAAAAATGCCCCACCCAGGTCAACGGGAATGAGAAACGTTTTGCCCCCGATAACAATCTTAGGTCCCTTCGATTTATTTGAATTCAGCCGGCTAACTCTCTTTTGTTATGGATATTATTACAAAAATTAATAAAAGTAACATGTTCTGTAATATAATGGGAGGAATATAAAAATTGAGCCGGGCACCCCCGGAAGCCTTATTCTGAACAGTTTTGCATCGGGATCAGATAGCCAAAGGTAGCTTGATTATACCTCTGCCTAACGCGCTTCCGTAAACCACAGACCTCGCAAAACTAATGACGGAGAGATATACATATTAGCATAATGACAAACTTGAACAGTGTAGCCCACAACTCGTGAGCACTTAACTGTTTATTGACTTCTAACAGTGATCGTTACAATTGCACACTAATTAAACACACAGCTCTGGCGGAACTACTGGCATGCAGTGGCTTAGCCCATGCTTCACTAAGAGTTACTTAGTATGCGTGACGGGGGGAGAGGGTTTCTAGCCCACTCCAATATAAGTCTAACGGTAAGTTGCGTACTCTAGTGTCCACCTACCCCGATTATAATATTCGGTGACAACCTACTATTAGACATGCTCAATTGGTAAAACATGTCAATGGAATTCTTGTAACTGTCTGCCTTTCGTCAAAATCAGGTTGAAACTTATGGTAAGATGGAACGGTTTACTTACCAGGGCAACGCCAGGAGTACTCCTCGCTAAAACATGTTTTTGAATATTAATCATGACCTAGTACGCTTTGAAGACCATGCATTGACTTATAATGACTCTAGATGTTCAAAAATTATTGTGTTAAGGGACATAAGTATGTCAACAACCAACCCCCCGTGGTCCTGCAGTTTGCTGCTAGTCTGGGCCCAGTTTTAACTGGTATGCCCTTCAGATCCACAAGACACTTTTACGATGCTGATTGCTCACTCTATCAGTAGGCATCTACTGATCGTATTTGAGTGGGATAATTACAACAGTATTGTTTCGAGTTCAGTGATGTGGTACCAATTTATACACGAGTATGCTGGTTTGGTTCTTTGTGTATTTACCATGCTGACAAAGTTGTTCACCAAAAGTGACTCAAGAAAAATGTTGAAACTACTCACGGAGATTTTTCTATAATCCAGCAGCTACAGTCCCATGAGATGTGCTTCAGTACAATTATCTGCTTTGTTTCAGAATTGAAAAAGGTGAGACGACCAAAAGTCTTTTTTGATTCCCAGTCACTGGGTAAGCCGTTGTGACAATCGTTGTTTTCATTATTTATATATATATTTTTTTGAATACGGGACTTTCTCATGACAAAATGATTACGCGAATATGCCATATAACACATCGGGCACCCTCACAAACAGTCATCTATCACAGCTTTCCCAACCATTGCACTCTGATCTGGACCAATACCCTCCCGCGGCACCAAGACAGCATGGGCACAACATGAGTACATTGCAGAATAGATTGGGAACAGTGCATGTAACCTATTTAGTCAGGGTGGAAATGACGCACTCAACACCATCTAATATTTATCCGTAACAGAACCTATATTAAAGATCTGGGAACCATATTTATGAGATCATGTTAATACCCATAAATAAAAAATGTTGCTGTACAGTCTGGGTAAGACAGTACGAAACAGACCACGTCTGCAAGTTAACATAGTATGATGTACGGTGAAAAATAAGTCCAGTATGATATGTAAATGTCGTTATCCAGGACGGGGGGTTTCATTTGAGCAATGAGATATATTGGCAAGAAGAATAGGTTCCTTGGTATTGCAGAGTGCGAGATCATATCGATGAGTAACTAAAAAAAAGCGAATATAATACAGCTTGGAAAAAACATACTCGTAAATGGGTGGGGACTTGTGCAGTACGGTTCTGGTGACAGGTGAGAGGAATCGCTCACTACCAGGATCGGATAGGAATTTTTAAATGGGGAACAAGTAAAGTCAATTTATCCATTGCCTATCAGAGAGGGTAACAGAATTAGATGAGTTTTGCGCACCCTGGTCAGTATTTCTACATGTCATCGAAAGTATGTCTAGGTTAGATAAAATACCCCATGAGACGTAAAAATTACCACAAAAAATTTATGACCGCCCTACACTATGGGGTACACTGATGCTCCATCAATATAGACAGGGTGGTTACACATAACCCTAACGAAGACAAGCCAAAACCAAAAACCATTGAACCTCCCCAGGGGGGCGATGACTGACTCGGCCCATTTTCAAACTGTTTAAAAGTAAAAACAGTTATATCGGAGTATCATATAGATGTACACCATTCCATTTATGATTCTAATATTCCTCACAAACCATTCTAACAATAATGGCGTCTAAATCTTTATAACCGTTTGGGCAACCTAAGAAATTGCATTTCCACAAACGCAATCATAAAAGTCCATAGAATTGCAAACCAAAAATTAACAAACACCGACCTGATTACTTTGGATTAACCACCAAAACATATTTTAACTCATTTATTAAAACTTGCGAGAAGTAGGACTTGCTTAAATAGGGTGGGGAAAAGTGAATGTATAATGGGTCCCGTTACACAGCCACCCCCCATGATCATACCCCCTGAAAGCGAAAATAAAAGACGTAGCACACCACCCCGGGGGGAAAAAAATGGTCAAAATGGACGATCGTAGTGGCTAGCAAGGGATATAAGGTCTTATTCATTGTCACAACTTACCCCCCACTCGCTCCCGCCTCCTCCGTAGGGCCCCCCGACCCGTTCCACATGGCCGGCGATCCCCTCACTCACCTAAGATATATTTTTAGTCATACACCTGACTATCCCTATCTACGGCCGAATCTGCCAAAAAAAAAGATAACCCGGGATTTAGCACAAAGAATCTAGTAATATTAGGATCTCCTGTACGTGCGGAGGAGTCTGAGAAAAAAAACCCGTAGAAGCCCCCAAATAAATTGTAAAATTCCCCCAAACCCCCCTACTGAAAAAAGGGTCTCTTGTAGATTATATAGTTGACGTCTGAGCTCCCCCTTCACAGACCCCCTAAAATTTGTCGGAAAACAACCAACCAACCACAGCCTGCGTCTAAAAACAAAAAAAAAACAAAACCACCAAACCAAACCACACAGTACAACAACCCCCCAACACCAAAACATAACCAAAACACACCACCTGAAGGGTGCCTCACACAGCCGAAGTACCAACACTGTTTCACAAAAAATTGGGAGGTAAAAAAACAGTAAGAAGAAGAAGGAAGAACACATGTATGGATGGGTAATATAGGATGGATGAATTGTAGGTAAAAAACACTGTGGATGGGTGGAGTCTAAAAAACCTTAAAATATGGAGGGTTATCTTAAATATGTGCCATTAAATTATGAAGTTTTTTTGAATAATACCCCGAGAGTAGCACTAGTTTCATTTCATTTAAATACTAAAAATGAACGAGCTTCACATAAAATGACTAAAAGGTTATATTTAAACTTTTAAAACAACAATGTGGTAAACCCAAACAAAATATAACTTAATTGTAGTATTGTCATTAAAGTCCTCCTGATCAAAAACTTTTACTTTGGAAAAATGTGGTAAAAAAAAAGTTTTAATGCAAAATTCAAAAAAATCGCCAAAAAAAATTGGATCCAAAAGGAATTCAATAAGTTATACGAAAAAATTCAAAAACATTGATAATGCAAAATGAATAATGAACAATGTCTAACACTGCTGAATAAAATCATTGTACACTCCTGTCGCGATCAAATAAATTAATAGTTTTAAACATTAACGAAATCAAAAAAAATTTGGGAAATTAATAGTGTTTAATGTGCAAAAAAAATAAAATGAAGTTCACAATGCAAAAATAGTCAAACAAGTTAAAAAAGCAATTTAGTGAGGAAAATTCTATTGTTTCGTATCAAGTTATTCATAATTGACACTTATTATCGGCTTATTTTGAATTAGGTGATCTATAACATTGAATATCTGTAATCGTAATTGCGCGTGTGCGCAACATGGGGTTATCGTTAGACATACTAAGTTTAGTGTATCGTCTTAATGATCCAGTATTAATTCTTATTAAGTTTGAATTTAATCCTTTAATTTATATTTCCTTTTCCGGGTGGTAACCTCAATATTAGTTTATATTTCTAAAAAGTTAATTCCGGCAATTATCAAAATTACATAGATGTCAGCTGCAGTCGCGTTGGCTCACTAGTTAGTAATTCGGGATATTGTTCTTGCAATGTTCACTAAACATGCTAATATTCAATCACGTCTAAACGCGCCTGTAGTGTAAGTTATAGTTTGAATGGGATCCATAACGAAATGTAAATATATTGGTACGCTGAAGAAGAAGAAAATGACTGAGCCTTAGATAGAAAAGTAGCGAAGAAGTAAATGTTCCCAGTTCGGAAATTAAAATGTTAATTTAGTATCAGATAACAAAGTGCTTCCTAAAAATAGTTAGGGTCAAGAAGTAAAAATCGGTGGAGGATGAACGGGAACAAAAAATCTGGATAGTCCATGAAGTTTCGACCCCACGAATAGAAACGTACGAAGAGTGATCAGGAGAAGAAGAGTTTTGGGAGACGAGAGTTGACTGCGAAAGATTAGGAGACTCCTAGAAGCTGAAGAAAATAAAAAGGAAGTTGTGGAGAAAGAGAAAGAAGAAAAAGCGAGAAGAAGAGTCCAGAATGGTCCTCTTGTTGATTCAGTGGCGAGAGGGTTTTGTTTGGAGGGTTGAAAGTGGTCTGGGGCAAAAACAAACGACCAACGGAAAGAAGATAGTTGAGAGAAGATTTTTTTGATGACTAAGTCGTTCTGGTCAGACCAAAGCCCGGGCAAAGTCAAGAAAAAAATAGGAGAAGTTGAGGCAGAAGAACGAATGAAGAAGAAGAGACAAAGAAGAAGACAGAGAAAGTGGTGAAATGCGGCGGTACAAGAAGAATAGAAAAAGATAAAACAAGAGATAACTGATTTTTAGAGAAAAGAAGTAAAAAGAAGAAGAAAAAAAGACGAGAAAACCGTTTAGATAAAGATAAAGGCCACGAGTCATGAAGCGGATAGAGAGTAGAGATAAGGTGAGGAGCCTAGAGGAAATTCAGAGAAAGCTAAGCAGGTGGTAGGTAGAATGGTTTTTGAAGAAGGGTCTTCGCTCTCCGGCAGCACGACGATCAAGTAGATGCAAGGGACAGCCCGAGCAAAGGGAGGGCTAAGCCAGGGACTCTCAGGTTGGAAGTGCAAGCGCCTCCTATAAAGCAGCGAAAGCTGGCATCGAGTCCTAGCGGAGGAAACTTACAAGGCCACCAACCCGCCCACAATTGGTTTGGCCCACGCTCCTTTTGCTCTTTCAGATGTGTGCGAACACGACTCGCCCCAGTGCTACTCGTATCATGCAACACTCAGTATGGCTAGTCTCTCATCTTTACCTTAGACCATTCCAGTTGAGAAAGAAAGACCGGGGGGGGAACGGAGGATTCCTGGAAAATATTACTTTCATCGGTTCCTACATGTTCGTGACATAGCCGGACAGTCTCCTGTGCAACCACCTGTTGCTGTACCTACGTTTCGAGACGTCGTTTTAACATGGAGTTACCCTCGCCCCATTATAGTAACTGGTAACACGGAGTGTTTTATAATTAGATACTTACATATGGCGTGGGTTTATTTTAGTATAGTATCTCGTAGAGAAGGCGTTTTGCTTAGTTCTGGTTTGGTGTGAGACGGCAGGACCACGTGACCTGAGAGGGGTGTGGCGAGAGAAGCGACCGGTTAGAGCGTGGAAGGCTGTAGCAAAGAAAGAAAGCTATGAAGAGGCTTTGTGAGGTCTCGCGGGGACGGGGTGATGAGTAAGGAATGGACTTCTTTTATGGAACGTGCCATTTGCTGTCGTTGTTGCGGGATGAGGATTGCTCAGCTGAAGGTTGGTTTGACCCTAGACAATTAGGGCATGTTAAATGCAGGCTTTTCGTTCCTTAAGGCAGACGAGCACCGGGGTGTAGATGACTTTGATCGTAAGTATCCAGAATTGCCCGAATTGTTTTGTATAGATAGTAGTGTCCTATGTAACATTCCAATCAAACCTCTTCAGTTGCTAGGTACTAGATATTTATCCGGCGAAAGGTGAGGATTCAGGGGAAGCCGGGAGAGATCTTAAGGAAAAGGAGAGGAACTTAGTTGTTGAGTTGAGCACTTTTGGAGAGAAAAGAAGGAAGAAAGAGAACAGTGAGAAACAGGAGAAGTGGAGAAAAGTCCATGGTAAACGCAAAGGAAAAAGAAAAAGAAAAGAAAAAAAGAAGAGACAAGGAGAGTAGGGGGAAGAAAGGATAAAGGAGGGAACCCCATTGAGAGCGGTCCATGGCTCCCAGACATGAGAAAGAAAAATTTTTTCTTCCCCATGGTGGAACAGGAACCAAGGGGTGCAGAGCAGAGAGATAGTTGCGATGGGGGAAAAAAGGGAACTTTTAAAATTCTGTTTTTGCTGGATGGGGGGGGGGAGTTATTAATGCAGGGCCCCCAGTCCCCCAGGCTGTAGGGTTTTTTTTAAGTGTATTTACTACGTATAGCTTGGCCCTTGTAAATTTTAAGTTCGGTGTTGGTGGAGGGGGTTGGTGCATTAATTAACTCGTCGCCCCTATAGATAAGAGAATTACACGAGAATAGACAACACATATAGCACAATTTTGAAGAGCTGGGACAGCAATCCCTTTCAACGTATAAATTTGATAATAGAGAGCAGGGGAGGGGGGGCTCGAAAATCACATAGGATTGTTACTTTTTTTTAGGACACAACTAGTCGCGACAAGTAACCTTTGTCACTTGAGGGCCAATTGAGCGAATTATGGACTGTATTTCAATGCGCAAACTAGAAGGACTCGAAGAAGGTCATAACCCTGTGTCCCTCACTGCAGTCTGAAGTTCAATCTGACCAACAAGAGTTCCATGTGTTGAAAGGATAGAAATGGAAGAGGTGCATGATGACGAGGATAACCATCACGGACCCTATGGAAATTATGATTGTTAGATGGTGATACCATACCAGGATTCAGCAGTTGACCACTTAGGAGGGGAAAGAGTGAAAAAAGAAAGGGGGAGAGTGTAATGAAAGAATAAGGGGAGGACGTTTGGCAACGAAGAAGAAAAAGTGAGAAAAAAGTCTAGGAAAAGAAAAAAGAGTCCCTGTTTAAAAGAGACAAGAAAAAAAAAACACCGTTTGATGAAATCTACTCGAACCAAGGAAAAGCGAAAAAACGTAAAAAAAAAAGAGGCAAGTATTCTTAAAAAGACAATTGGTTTGTGTTTGTTACACCCATAGGTGTTTGAGGGTAGCCAATAAACTGGTAACTTTTTTTATGTTAATGGACTTATGCTTCAGTTTGGGCGTTTTTGCATTAAAAGAAAGTGTCTAAGTCCATAACACCGAATCTTTTTGTAGTCAAAGATAGATATAAGGAAGGAGGAAACACCTTTTTTTTTCAAACATTGCTGCTGCGTCGATGCTTGCTTGCAAAACAGATAGGTCGGGCAGACGCTCAAGGACATTTTATTTTTTAAAGTGTACTTCATAACCTCTTTGTCACAACCCGGAAATCCCCCCCCCACCCCCCAGTTTCGCTGCGGAGAAAGGATGTTGACGTTGTACATTTATAACTCGTCATAGTTTGGAATAAGGAGTAAAATGCCTTTAAGCTATGCAGAAATTTAACTAGACAGATGGAATTTCAGATTGTGTGTACCCAAGTCTAGCCTAGTGGACCCAAGTCATGATATACCACAGGTCAGTGTGACAGAACAAACGTCCTGGAAAATACTTTGAGGCGACTTGAATGACTCTGCCTTTCGTATGACCAACTTCCCATCGCAGGGATATTATACCGGCGTGGAGTTTGCAGAGGAAAACTCGCTATGGTGGGAAGAGAAATACGAGAGTCAGCAGTAGGTGCATGCTGAGATTGGTGAAGCCTATGTTGATACAAGTCTGGGACCCTCTGATATTGTGTTTGTAGAATTGTAGGACGATTACGTGTTCTTGCGGATGGAGTGGAAAACCCCTGGGCCGAAGAGTAGCCTGTGATGCAAGCAAACCTGTGAATCAAGGATGCGGGCATGGCATACACAGCTTTACAGAAGAAGTAGAAGAAGGATACGAATGGGGAAGGAAATTTCGAGTGAACCAACTAAAATCTGCTTATCCAGATGGAGCAGGGGCGATGAGGGGAGAGGAGGTTGGAAAAGGTCGACAGGCTGGAGGACAAGGACACTTCCAGCCCTTTTTTTAAAAAAAATTGGACCATAATCATGCCAACACACCCTCCGAGCAACGGGGGCAATATAAGTGGAAGATTGATTACAAGAACATAGATTAAAATAATGAGATGCTTTGTTTGGGACAGAACTGAGGAACAGAATAGTGTGATCCATGTTAACTGGAGGACGGAGTTCATCTGTGGGACATTAATAACGTTCCGAGCAGACAGACAATGATATATCGCTCGCGATACAAAAATCTATACTAATAAGGAGGCTTGGCCCTCAGTTCGGAAAAGACTGGGTGACCTAAAGAGGTAGAACAAGTCGGGGATACCTATCTGCCGAATACCTGCTCAAGAAGATCGTAATTTCATGAATGGAAAATACTCCATTGGCCCGACGTGAAAATCGACGATGTCAAAATGTTCGATGTTGAAATACTTGTTGAAGAAGAGAAGCAATCCTGTGGCGTGCATTCATGATGGGGGGGGGACAGGGGTGGGCTGGGCGGAACCACGTAATAACAAAAGGGGATGCCTGGTAGGAATGTGGACAAATTATGTGCATGGAGGACTAGGCAAGTATATCCCTTAGAAGAGGTACGCGCTACCGTGGCACCTTTAGGCCCTTATGACAAGGAAAAAACTAATTATAACTCGGTATTAGGACAAAGTGCCAATGATGGCGAGCCCCCTATTCACACCATCAGTTTCTATCCACTTGAATGATTAGGGAATCACTCAAATGGGTCCATCCCTATTGCGAGAGAAAGAGTAACAAAATTTCGGTCGAAGGTTAAATTTAAACCCAGGATATGAGACGCACTCACAATCCCGTCGGTCAGACTTATACTAGGAGAGGCTCACTGGGGGAATGGGTGCAAGAACCGACAACACAGAGCGTCGTAAGAATCGGACTCATAAAAATCTTACCCGTGGTGTATAAGGACGACACAACCGCCACCGACAAGAGAACAACTAGGTTAGTGTTGATTATCGAGTACAGAAGAGAACTGTAGTTTTACCTTCATCTTATCAATATGTGAACGAACTGACCAATCGTTTGAAAGCTGGATGGAAACTGGCAAATGATAATTTGAAACAAGCCAGGAAGAAACATGCAGCATATTTTAATAGGAAGGCAAAGGACAGGGAACTGGCAGTCGGAGAGAAGGTGCTGCTTCTACTACCCGGAAGCCAGAATAAATTACAAATTGGTTGGCAAGGTCCATATACGGTTCTAGAGAAGGTGTCTAGAACAAACTATAAAATTGACAAAAAGGGGAAGGAAAAAGTTTATCATGTAAACCTGTTAAAGAAGTATCTGGACAGACCACTCCAGGAAAGCACCCCCTTATTGACCTTGGCTATTGCAACCCAGATGCAAAAAGAACCACTCACCTCACATGAATACCCATTACATCCTTGTGAAACAGCAGCACAGGTAAAAGTCAGTAAGCACCTGACTAAAAACCAGAGGGAGAGAGTTCAAAAGGTTCTGGAGGAACATACAGATGTATTAACAGATAAACCAGGCCATACAAATTTGCTACAGTATGACATGAAACTGGTAGACTCAAACCCAATCTGTATGAGAGCCTATTCTATTCCGTTCGCGAAGGAGAAGGCATTGAAGGAAGAAATAGAGTATTTGTTGAAGGAGGGGATTATTTCGCACAGTGAATCATCTTTTAGTTCTAGTGTCGTTTTGTTGAGAAAACCGTCTGGGGAACACAGACTGTGCATAGATTACAGGAAACTGAATGCTGTCACAGAAGGACAAGTGGATCCATTACCAGACACAAAACAGCTATTTGCCAGACTGAACAAGGCAAAATACTTTTCAAAGGTGGATCTTAGTAAAGGCTATTACCAGATCCCAGTGAAGCCTGAAGTGAGACCTTATTTGGCTTTTAGCACTTCGGATGGACATTATGAATTCAATATGCTACCATTCGGACTGAAAAATGCTCCGAGTGTGTTTTCAAGGATGATGCGAAAATTGTTGGACCCCCTGAATAACCCATGTATCACAAATTTCATGGATGATATTCTCGTCGCCACAGAGACATTTGAAGAACACATTGAAGCTCTGGAGATGTTGTTGGATAGACTTCGGGAGGCGAATTTGACTGCTAGGCCAACAAAATGTTGTATTGGATGTAAAGAGTTGGAATTCTTGGGACACACTGTATATCAGGGTAATATGACCCCTGATCCTAAGAACTTGGAAAAACTGCAGAGAGCACCTAGGCCGCAAACAAAAAAGGACGTGCGATCATTTGTGTCGTTATGCGGATTTTATCAGAAATACATCAAGAATTTTAACGCTATTTGTGCTCCTCTGACTGATCTGACTCGCAAGGGACTTCCAGATAAAATTATTTGGACTGCACAATGTGAACTAGCGTTCCAAGAGTTAAAGGAAAAACTCACTAGCAAGCCTATTCTCAAACTGCCTGATTTGACACAGGACTTTGTCTTAAGAACCGATGCAAGTAATGTAGGACTAGGAGGGGCTTTGTTGCAAAGATCATCTTCACCTGATGGGGAACTTAAACCAGTCGCTTATGCAAGCCGCAAATTGAATAAGGCGGAACAAGGATACTCCACAAGCGAAAAGGAATGTTTAGCATTAATCTGGGCAATAAAGAAGTTTCAAATCTATCTGTATGGTAGGACATTTGTGGTGGAGACGGACCATCAGCCTCTCGTGTTCTTGTCTCAGGCTAAGCATGAAAACGCAAGATTGCTGAGGTGGTCTTTATTGCTTCAACCTTATCAGTTCAGTATCCAATATATCCCAGGCAAATTGAATGTCGGTGCAGATTTCCTCAGTCGGCACCCCTGTGATCAAAATTAGAGTAGTGGCAGACGTGAGGAGTAATTTTACCTATGTGTATCGCTGGTTTTGGAACTTGCCATAGGCATGTTTTCAAGTGGGGAGATGTGTAGTGAAATTGACAGAGATACAACGGTAAAATATCTCCAAAGATAACATTTAAGGATAAAAACATAATGCGTAGGCTGCGAATAGTACATGATCGCCTAGACCGCGGGTCATCATCCTCCATAATAATTGACTCGCTAGACAGGAGGGGAACGGCGGATCAAAAAGGAAAAAAAAATATGACTGGAAAGGCTAGGAGACGCAATTGGGGGGGATGGAGGAAAGAAAAAAATCACGTCCCCCAAATTGACACGAGGTACGGAATTGGACGTTTTGCGATAACAAGCCCTTGATTTGAATTCAGCGGCTAAACGCAGATGTTAGGAATATTACAAAAATTAAAAAGTAACTTTTCTTTAATATTAATGTTAGGAATATAAAAATTAGCTGGCCGGATGGCCTATTCTGAGCAGTGAACTAATATGGTCTTAATTTTACAGACGGATAGATAATATTGAAGATAATGACAAAAGACAGTGTAGTTCACATCATCGCTAGACTGTATTGAATCTAAAAGTGTCGCAATTTGCACACAAAACCACGACCTTGGACGCAGGTGTTCAAATTTACTTAGTATGGGGGAGAGTGTTGGTGGGCGGTAGCTGTGTCTAAATATAACTTTTATCGACAAAATTTTGGAGGGGAAAGAAAGGTTGCTTCAAAAATCAAGCACAATTATGTAGAAACACAAGTAGAGACGGACAGACTAACAGATAACCATCCATACTTGACTGAAGCATGACTGAAATGACTTTAGTGTAGGAATTTGAATTTAAAGTAAAACTAGGCAGTGATTGGCCACAGACAATCATATTATTAGCGCTCAGAGCGTATTTGGGGCCATTCTTCAACAGTTGTTCAGTGATAGACACAGATTTTAAAGTGTGGTGATTTCCATATGAAAGAAAGTGAAAGAAAGTTAGGGACGCCATACTATAGCCAGCAGCTCAGCTGAGTTTTGCTAGCAATTCTGTGTTATTTATTCATAATCTGGTAAGATTGAAATTATTTCCTTATATATATTTTGAATATTGTTTCATGTTCGAGTGATTTGATACTGCCATATCAAAATCTAGCCTTACAAACTAGTAGGGATTTGCTCTGGACCCCCCGCCCAAGTCAGGGTCTAGGGACCAACAATGTACATTGAGAATAATGGAACATATTACCTATCCTCTTTTAGGGTAGACAACTAATAAATATTTTTCAGAACCTATAGTCTGGGAGGATCTAGCTGATGTAAAACCACCATGGTAAATGTGCTGTTTGGTCAGAGAGATCTGACCTGTCTGTATGATGTGGTTGTTGTGTCAGTGTTGTGTCCAGACGTGGGTAGAGAATAGATTTTGACACATGGCCCATACTTTGATTGCAGAGCTGCGAGTTTCTGTCGTCAACAAAGCAGGGTCTATTCAGTTGGTGACTTTACTCGAGTGTATCTGTGCAGTACTTGTGACAGAGACCACCATTATTGCCCGCCAGCACGGAGAGGTGGGACCATCAGTTTTCAGCACCAGAGCTACAAATATAAGATGAGTGAGCCTCTGGTCTGCTGGACATTCACCAAAGTTGTGTAGTTACTAATACCCCATAAAAATTCCCACCATTTTCTGGACACTGGGTAGTCAATATAGACAGGTGTGATGAGGCCACCCCAACAGCACAAACAGTACATATCCTCCCAAGTAGATGACTACTAGAACATTTTAATAAAACTAACTAGTATAGTACATATATATGTACACTATTGCATTTATGATATAATATTCCATGCATTTCTTTCATAATCTCTAAATCTTTTAAAGTTCTGGTCAACCTAAAAAATTGATCCAGAACAAAATAAATGTAATATAATTTTATCAAAAAATTTTACACACGTGAGTTAGTTCAGTGTATTTTAACATTTATTAATATTATTAGTCTTGTTAATATCTGTGGGTATATTTATAATCCATTACACCACACTACATATCATAACCCTAGACACTTTACGTAGCCACATTCCTTAAAAAAAATTAAGTGTGACCAACTCAATTCAGTCCAATGAGACATGGAGAGCAACAAAAACAACAACTGAAAAGCTACAGACTTTTATAAACGGGTGCTTGCGTAGAATAGAAGGACTGAAATGACAAGATGACAAGATATAGGACCTAAGACACGTCAACAGTGAGGAATGCAGTCAGCGACCCATAGCTAGACTGCTTGTGTCTGGGTCAGCGAACCTCCAAGTGGTGGTCCTGGAAACAGGCTGCATCACTGCAGTCTGGCTGAGTGAGCTGGGATCAAAGAGGAAAGGCTAACCCGGTCCCAAAAATGCTGTGCTGAAGTCAGATGTGTCGGCTGAAAGGCGCAAATATTGCAGCTTTGCTGTAAACAGACACAACGCAACCAATGTCCTTTTCAGGACGAACGAAGAAGAAAAGAAGAAGAAATTGTATGACAAAGTCACAAATGTGGAATTGATAACAAGAATCAGAAAAGTGCCAGTGGAACAAGAGTTGAGAAGAAGATGCTGGCGATGGATAGGACACACATTGAGGAGACCTGTTGATAGCATTACAAGGCAGTCCTTGTTCTGGAAACCACATGGAAAGAGAGGCAGAGGTAGACCAAAAAACACATGGAGAAGAGAACTGGATACAGATTTGAAAATGATGAGGAAAACATGGAAAGAACTTGAGCAAATGGCACAGGACAGGAAGACTTGGCATGTGTTTGTTGAAGGCCTATGCTCCTCGGGGAGCTAAAGGGTATTGATCGATTGATAATAATTGCTTATCTTCTTCCATCCTTAGCCACCAACCGGCAAAGCAGTCTGTGGTCAGTACGCCTAGTGGCGTCTTAGGGCAACAACAAATTGATCAATCTATCACTGTTTCCACCACGCCTAGTGGCGTCTTTGTGGAACAAAAACAGACCGAACAATCTATCATTGTTTCCGTAATCAGATTATTTGGCAAGCAGGTGATCAGCCCACTGTGCAAAGTTTTTGCGGGATGGGGTAAACAGCCCCATGCCCATACCCTCCTTAGTCGCTTTTTACGACATGCGTGGTAGGGTGCAGTGTTACTATTCTTTGCTCCCCTTTCGGGCCCCGGTAACACACGGGTGTATAATTGCTTATATCAATCCCTTATTTAATACTAGAGAGAAAAGCACTGTGCCTTACCAAGCATGCCCTAAAACATTTAAGGAGGACTGAACAGGACTAACAAACACCTTATGTAAACAAATTTCTGTAGAAACTACCACAGACAGAACATGAAAGCCTTGATGCAGGCTTCCTGTAAGGAGGAGGCCTGGCGCTACTTAAGAAGTTGTTGTTTAACTAGGGCTGCTGAGCTTCTTGCTCTTTTGCAGCCAATACCAAGTTGAAGACTCCTTGGTATTATCTACACTGTAGATTTAGTCTTTTCTGTCATTCCGAAAAGTGTTGAGCTGAAGTTATCAGCTCCAGTTTCTCCAGCTTGGCATGCATTTAAAGGATTGTCACATCTGATCCCAAGCTAGGAGTAAGAAGCGTGGCATACTGTGCATTTCCCGCCATCCAAGGGGGCCCTCCAACTATGCAGAGCTAAGATATTGTGCTCTGGTTCTAGGCTCTCCCAAGGAATTGTCATGTCCTGAACAGAGCCACTTCTCAGCTCCCTCTGCCTATCACTAGGTCCATAGTGAGATCCTCCCACATGCAGTCAACCAGGTCAAAGCCAAATAATTATGTCTGCGGCTCAAGTGACTTCTCCAAGCTTAGTGTTCAATGCTGGATTCTCAACAAGTTTCACCACAGGGGTAATCTCTGGAAGTGTGTGGATGATTTCATGAGTCATTGAGGGTGTAATTAGCCTCACAGACAGAGGTTCATTTCCACATATGTATATTGTAGCATTGTGCATAGCTGGTGGTCATATAAAGATGACTTCAGATATGCCTCCATACATCTACTTACAGAGTAAAAATGGAACAAGAAGATATTGTCACAGTGTATAAGAATAGCAGAGAAAGTAAGAGAAACATCAGACTGTACCTGCAGCCAACAAAGCTAATGCCTCGTTATATCTTCCGTGATGTACAACTACGTACATGAGATTGTAAGGATTCATCAAATTTGTCACTAGATTTGGGTTGGCACCATAAGCCATTAACATTTGCAGTGTTTTCTGGTGACCCCTGATGAGAAGAAAAAATGTGGATAAAGATGTAAAAATACTAAATATTCAAGGAAAATACTTATGATGTGACAGATAATGATTGAGTGTTGAAAAGAAAAAAAATTCAGGCTAAAAAAAAACAAAAAAGAAAAAATTCATTAACCAAAGGAAAGAGGATATAAAGAGCTTGTTTACATTAAGAGAAGGCAAAGCTCTGGAGTGACATGATAAGATGACTAGGAAAACGGCAAGCATTTAGTTTACTAGAATGCAAAAGACAGATGTGAAGGGTCATGATCACCCGTGCCACTAGGCATAACATATGTCGATCATGATCACAAGTAATACACAAGTCATCAGAATTTATAAATCACAATAAAAAAATAAAAGAACATTTTCAAATGACTAAATGATAATGAAACTAATAAGCAAGCAAAATCAGAACAAAACAAAAGTAGAATTGGTGCAATTATAAATGTATGGAAATTATTACCTCCCAGTACCATGACCATAGGTTAGTGTTGAATTTAAATCCAGAGCCCAAATACTGAGAGGTGTATGACCATCTCTGTCAACTACATTTGTGTCAGCACCTGCTCGTAAGAGATGTGGCAGGCAATCAACACCTGAGGAAATGTCCGTGCGCAGGCAGTGTGTCAGAGGTGTTCTTCCATAGGCATCCTGCAGTTTATAAACAACATTGTGGGTTATGATGTTGGCAGTTTTTGTGATAATTATAACAATGATGTGCCAGGAATGTTGATATTTATAATGATGATGTCAGTGATGATAGCAATGGTAGTGATAATGATGATAATTGTCAATGATGATGGCTCTAGTGATGACAATGATGATAAAAAAACTTATGTTTGTAATGTTGTATGTGTGTTAAAGAAGATTATAATGTAGTTTACATGTTGACCACACTTAGTTTTGTTAGCAGTTTAATCTACGCGGTAACAATTCTATCTGGGGCCAACACGATGCATTTTTGCTTACTTACTTACTTAGTCGTTCCCCTTCTACCGTGAGGTGTAGAGGTTTGGAAGAGAGAGTGCCAGACTATTCTATCAGCTGTCTTCTTCCTGGCCTGGTTCCATTCTAGTCCTCGGTCCTTCAAAGATTGTCTAATGTTGTCCTCCCAGCGGACTCTGGGTCGTCCTGGAGGTCTGGATCCCTGGCTCTTTGTTTCCCATGCTTGTCATGGTAGCCGATCTTCTCCTATTCTGCAGACATGGCCAAACCATCTTAGTTGGGACTGTTCTATTTGGGTCTGCAGCGGGTGTATTTTTGCACCATTTTAAATTATAATGAACGTGATATAAGGTTTACGTCACTGCTAACAAAACTAAGTGTGGTCAACATGTAAACTACATTATAATCTTCTTTAACAATTTGATACTGATGACTTTTATCAATGATCGCTTGCGCTGAATAGAAGAACTAAAATGGAATGAGGTCACCAATGTGGAACTGATGACAAGTAGCGGACAATTGCCACTGATACAAGAAATAAGAGGAAGATGTTGGAGATGGACAGGCTACATGCTGAGGAAACCTGTTGATAGCATTACAAGGCAGTCCTTGTTATGGAATCCCCAGGGTAAGAGAGGTATAGGTAGACCGAAAAACACATGGAGAAGAGAACTGGAGACAGAAATAAAAATAATGAGGAAGACATTGAAAGACCTTGAGCAGACGGCACGTGACAGGAGGACTTGACATGCATATGTTGATTGCCTATGCTACTTGGGGAGCTGATGGGTCATAAAATGGTCAGTGATGATGATAGTTGAAATAAAGTGTGATATTTGTGAACATTATGCTGGTGATGATGATAATATTTGTGGTGGTAATACTAACAATAGTGATGATGTTTATGATAACATCAGTGGCAATGATCATGATACTTTGGTTTACACATGTGATAATATTGTCAATAAAAGTATTGGTGATGCTGTCAATGAAAGTGATAATGATAATGCTCGGAATGATGATATAAATGAATAATAATGATAATGTTTTCAATTTTTAGTAATTGTAATATTTATTATTACATCTACCCATATAAAAACTTGTGTGAATTCCATTAATATTACTTCATAATTGTTTAGCTAAATATATAATAATTTTACACATAAGATTTGGCATATTACAGTACTCACCCTAACATTAACTGTAGCCCCACGTTTAATTAAGAGCTCAATAAGCTCTGTACTGCGCTGATGCTGCAAACACACAAACGTTAGTGGACTACTACCGCTTTTGTTTGGTGCATTGACATTACTTCCAGCATCCAATAGTCTCCTGACTATGCTGATATTGGTATTTCTTGGCACCACCCCCGTAAGAGACAGTGCAGCAAATAGAGGCGAGATGTCATTTTCCCCACATGCCTGTGGCGAAGCTCCAAACTGTAATATAATAAAAATTTATTATGGGTGTGAAATGTTAAGGTGCAGGAAAATTGTATAACAACAGTACATGTCTAACATTAAAATGACATAATCTGTTGCAAGGAATCAAATGAAGACGAAAGCCAATGTTTCTGCCACCTACTCCTCATTCATTTATGTTTCTTACTACTTACTTAGTCGTTCTTCTTCTAACCTGGGGTGTAGAGGTTTGCCAGAGAGAGCCCATACTATCCTATCGGCTGTCTTTGTGCCAGTTTGCCACTTTTAAGATCAGTTCAGTTTTCTCTCTGTTATTTCTTATAATCAGTTTTTAAGGCAAACAGGCGATTGGTTCCATGCATGCTGTCCCTCCTCACTGTTTCAGCCAGGCTTTGGACTGGCCTAGGTGGAGTTCATATGCATTTCTACAATCTATTAATCCTAAAAGAGGCTGCCTATTGCTTCACACACATATGTTCTTATGCTCTATAAAAAAACATTGCCTATTTCCATGAAAAGCTGAAATGTTGTATGTCTCTTGTTTTGTATTTGTATCTATTTCTACCATTCTTGTATTAGTTTTGTTTGGACAAAATTCTTGTCCGTTCCGGTGACAGTTTTTATCTTTTAACTAATATACTTACATGTTCTACAAAGACGACTTCTACGCACTTCATCTTTAATATATCCTTTATGTTTACATATTCTATTTTATCCATTGTGCCTTTTTTTGTACAATTATAAATATAATCTTTTTTAGGTTGTGGTGAAAAATACAGTGATACAACATTAAAAGGTATCTTTACACTTCAAGAAGTGTAACACCTTAAATTATTTTAAAGTGTTCGTTTTACCAATTCTTTCTTTATGGTATTCTATATCCTTTTTTTAAATTTTGTTTGAACCTTAAATATGTTCTATGTGCTCTTCCTTTGCCTTTGTTTAGGCTTGCATGCACTAAATATTTCCCAGCCATTTTTTCAATTTGATTATTGTCCCAGGTAGTTTTAAGATCTACAGTGGCCCCAAAATGGATGCCAATTTTTTTTCCACAAGAGATGTAAAACAAACTGTAAACACATTTATGAGAAAATACTTCACTAAATATCAATACACATGTGTAACGTAACATAATGTGCGAACACTATGTATATTTTTTGTATTATACATATGTATAAAGTAATATATCGTGCAAACTGCAGACATGAGAAAATCTGTCCATAGCCATACATAAGGTACTACTTGGCTCGCAGCAGAGAAAAAGATAAAGGGGATTTTTTAAAAATAAAATGAATACAGTTAATACAAATTTTACTGACCTCAAGCAATCTAGCCACTAGATTTTCATCCTGACACTCAATCGCTCGAATCAGGGGTGTCCGCCCATTTGCGTCAACTGCATTTGGGTCAGCTCCATGCCTGACCAACATGTCCATTGCCTTCCTGGAATACACATGTTACTTATCAGTCAGCTAAGAATAGCGCTTGTCATAAAGTCTTCAGCATCCTCATATGGGCTTACATTTAATGGGAAATCTCAATTCCCAAACCAAATCTGTCTGACATAACACAAATGGTGAAGGAAACAGACAAATAGTTTTTCATGATAAAAATTAGCGATATATTCTTTATTATGACATGTGCATTAGCAGTTATCCAAAATCTCTGAATTTGATATCGAGAGACACTTCTGTTTCTTCAGCTTTGAATATCTTATTCTTTTACATCCAGTTATTGTTTGTATGCCACTTTTTTATATCGGCAGTTGTTCATATTATTTGGAATTGAAAACAATATATATCCTCAACACTAAACTCAAAGCTATATGGAGCTAAAGAGGAACTTCAAACAACAGTCGAATTCATCATGAGAACTCGTCTGATGGTGTAAACATCAAAGATGCGATCGCAAGAAGAAGAAGAATATATATCCTAATTATAACCCATCAGAGGTTGAACGGGATATTTTTCTTCATTAATTTAAAAAAAAATATATTGTTTGTGTACATTATATAATCTAAGTAGATCTTTCACTGAGATGTATTTTATTCCAGCTCATTAGTAGTGCTCAGTTAAACTTTTTCATTTACCTTTAAACCTAAGTATTTTAAGTCTAGGTGTCGACTATTAGTCGGATCGACTTATACTTCAGTATATACAGTAAGTACAGACTTCCAAACTTACCAGTGTTCACGAAAGCAAGCATAGTGGAATGGAGTATTTCCATCATCTGAGCGTAAACTGACATTGGCTCCAGCTTCTGCAAGTTCATGGATGACCCCAGGAAGGTTAAGTCGGGCTGCATGGAGCATGGCTTGAAGAAAGAAAAAAAATAATGTTGTGACAGTGACACAACTGAGCATGTTAAAGACATAACAATGGTACTCTTTAAACATGGTCCCAACCCTTGTGCCCAAGCTTAAAGTCAGGAAAACAGTAATACGATACTATAAATATCTATATAACTTTATGCATATGAAACAGTAGTGTTACAACAGGAGACAATCTGATCATCAGAAGTTAGGAAGACAGTAATATGATACTATCATCCTGTATGACTTTATGTATATGAAACAGTAGTGTTACAACAGGAGACAATCTGATCATCAGAAGTTAGGAAGACAGTAATATGATACTATCATCCTGTATGACTTTATGTATATGAAACAGTAGCGTTACAACAGGAGGCAATCTGATCATCAGAAATTGTCACCCAAATGGACAAGTGTTTCGGCTCTTGTAACTCCTTTACACTTTAAAGGGTGGGACTGCTGCTTGGATCACGACTCCCAAATGTCTGCCTCCTGTTGTTTTTTTTTCTGCCTGATCTGGGAATTGAACCCACACCAATTTAACGTGCTATACTCTCCTTCTAATGTCCCTGGATAAGGAATGACAAGTGTAAGAAAAGTAGAATGAAATAAAATGTAAGAAAAACAGATAAAGTATTGAGTAAATGGTCACATACCTGTAAGCCCAGCTGCATCGCGTTGGTTCATATCTGGGTGTGATTTTATTACTTTTTGTAATCTTTTCCATCCCTTTTTTGGTTGATCAACTGCCAGCTTGACGGCTTCAGTGAGGGAAGGGGAAGAATTTTCTCTTGAGTTGTCTTGTCTTTGCCATCGTCTCATGATCAACATGACTGCGGTCATCTGAAAGATGTTACAACACTATAATGAATTACTGAATTATTGCAAGAATATACTCTTGTTTTTCTTCTTCTTCTTTCACCTTTCAACTCCCTAAGGAGCATAAGCCTTCAACAAACGCGTACCAAATCTTCCTGCCTCATGCCATCAGATCAATGTGTCTATGTCTTCTTCAACTCCTTTATATCTGTCTCCATCTCTCTTTCCCATGTGTTTTTTTAAAATTCCTATACCTCTTTTACCCTGGTGGAATTGCAGAACAAGTACTGCCATGTAATGCTATCAACAGGTTTCCTCAATGTGTGTCCTATTCATCTCCAGCATCTTCTTCTCATCTCTTGTTCCACTGGCACTTGTCTAGTTCTTTTCATCAGTTCCATATTAGAGTTATCTACCCTTCCAAGATGGAGGTGAAATTCTTTTCTCACCTTAGACGCCGAAAGAAAAACATCAGGAATGTGTATATTTCGATGGATAGTACCATGTTATGTTAAATTATAGAATAAAAGATACACCAGAGTATCTAGTGGTGTAGATATTTTCCTATAACTGACCTCGAAACCCTCGAATCGGTCGGTTGGATAGGAGGGTTGATCAGTGAGTTAACAATTCACTATCGTAAAACAAGCTATTGTTACCGAAACAGAACCAGGCTCGACAGGAAACAAATCATTAGAGAACAAGCTGAATACATTCGAGAACAAATGTCTTAGAAAACTCATGAACATCAGTTGGAAAGAATTCAAGACTAATCGACAAATAAGAGAAGACTCTAGGCAGAAATATGTCTCCGACTATATAAGGAAAAGACGATGGTCATATATCGGTCATGTCCTACGAATGCAAAACAACAGAATACCACTACAGGCGCTCACTTGGGTTCCTGAGGGTAAGAGGAAAAAAGGAAGACCAAAAGAAACACTCAGAAGAACAATAATAAGAGAAGGAAGAACGTTGGGCCTAAATAATGTGCAAGAGCTAAGAGGAGTGGCGTCACAACGAACAACCTGGAGAGCACTGGTTTCTGCCTTATGCGCCGTGTTTGGTGCTTAAAGAATTTATTATTATTATTATTATTATATTAGTGATCTTGTTATACCACTTTAATCCTTCTATTCTATGCAAGCTTCCATTTTTGAAAGTCTGTAGCTTTTTGGCCGTTATTTTTGTTGTTTTCCATGTCTCAGAGCCATACAATAGGACTGACTCAACACTTGCTTTGAAAATTCAGATTTTTGCATTAAACTTGGTTTATTTTTATCTCTATATATTTATCAATGCAATGAAACCTCCTCATCTTATTTTGATGTCAATGTCTGTCTCTCCAACTGCGACTATATTGCTGCCAAGGTATATGCATGATTCTACACCTTGTAGTGGTGTTTTTGTCAGTACAATCTTGTTACTGTTTCCTGCAATTATTGTTAACAAAAGTATGATCTTGAGAATATCACGGCAGCGAGGGTCAGACTGGCAAAATGGTTAGAGTGCCTGCCTCTTGCAGTAAAGTTACCAGGTTCTGGGTTCAAAACCTGGTAATGTCCCACTCCAGTCTAAAAAGTACTAAATGGGTACCTGACTCTGTTCTTTATTTAGGGAAGGTGAAGGCATCCCACCTCATAAAGCTGGACCTAATATTGTGAGGGCTGTAACACTTCACCCTCCCTATGGCAGTATCTGCTATGGGACTACCGTTACTCTGTCAGGGGCAGGTGTGTTGGATCCAGGTGTGTTGGATCCAGGTGCTACCAGATTCATTATTATTGTTGTGTTCTGCGACAGGCGCTTCGGTGATCAAGGGTTTCTGCAAATTTCGATCTTTGATGTTTTTTTTTGTCATTATAGTTGTGGACTTCATACTTTGTTTTACTGGCAAGTTGTGAACAGTCTTTTCTTTTTTGACCCCTTTAATAACTCTTTTTCTTCTTGTTTTCCTGTTATGACGGTATTTTCAAATGTTAACTAGCAGTAAAGTTGGTCGATTCTGGAGTTAAAAAATGGTATCGTCACCCTCCAGTCTAACCAGATGTAAATGGGTACTTCTTCTTCTTCTTCTTTCGTTCGCTTGAACTATATTGTCTATATCTGCAATGTTGTTTCTTGTATAAACTTCACTGTCTTTTGTAGTTATTCAAGATATTTTCGAGCTCTAATTTTTTGCTGTAGCCGTCTTTTTTACTATTGACGCCTTCAGCATTCCAGTGCATTATTTTAAATGGTCTTTTCTTTGCTTGGCCAGTAGCTCTATTCTCATGCCTCCTGGCTCCACGGGGCAATTGAGAAGGACCCCCAGTAGTAGGGGTTGGGCCCTTCCGAGGCAGAGGGCCCGGCACTGCGCCTGCATGGGTGTCCGTCACAGGGCGAGTGCCATAACGTTTTGCAGATATAGGCATACTTCCATAGCGCATGTGCGTGGCATCCTGATTGCTGTGGTGCGCCTCTTGGCTGGTTGCCTCCGTCTTCAGCACCTTGACTTGCTAGGGCAGACTGTGGTCTTGCTCGAGTGTAGGAGGGCCTGGCCAGTCTTGGTTTTTCAGCCGCTGATGGCTGTACTTGAGCCCCATCTCCACGTCAAGGAGCTGGCCTCGATGGGGTAAATGGGTACTGAATCTGCTCTTGAGTAAGGGAAAGCAAAGGCAGCAAGGAAGGTAACTGGTCACCCCCACCTCATGAAGCTAGACCTAGTATTGTGAAGTCTCTAACACTCTACTCCCTTACTGCTGGGATTACCTTAAATAAACATTTGATTGGCTGAGTGGTTAGAGCAATTATGTCTCACTTGCAAAGTTACCAGGTTTGAAACCTGGTAGCGTTACCCCCAGTCTACCAAGCTGTAAATGGGTACTGACTCTGCTCCTGTGTTTGGGAAGGCAATAGCAGCGAAGAAGATAAATGGTCACACCCCCACACTGTAAAGCAGAACCTTTATAATGACGCCACCGACGCTACACTCCCCTACGTTGTAATCTTCTGAGAAAGTACAGCAATATTGTCTAAATAGCTTTTCTTACATACATGTTCTCTGTTCACAACACTTCCTTTCTCGGAATCTGAACCACACATTTGTTACACATTCTGTATGGAAACGCGGTAAATAAGTTGTTGACCGCGGTTGATTCAACATTTTCGTTTCCAGCAAAGTAAAAAGTAAACCCAATTGTTCCAGGTGGGCGAGTTAAGTTTTATTTATCTCTACTCAACCAGGAAGGTCAAGGCACATTTCAGGAATAAAAAAAAATTAACAAAAAAATACTCAAACACCCCTATCGTGTTACACATGATGCTTATCCAGTGTAGGGAGTAGGTTATACTGTGATCCCGGACATATGAGAGTCTTTCGGTCTGAGAAAAAAAAGTTAAAAGAAATGATTCTGAATATTGTATAGGGCCTAACACAAGGGAGATTTCGATCAGATTACGCCCGATGCACACTGGCTCAGATCAAAGAAAGAACAGCCATTAAAGGGACATTTTTATTTTATTTTCGGTTTTTGCCTTCTTCTGGCGAGGCGCGTTCCTTTCAGCCTTAGTGGTTATATCCATTTTCCGTCTATTTATAGTTATTTGACTGGAAAAATTAGCACGTCACAAACCAAATAGAACTGACATAAAACATGATATCAAGTATGACAAATGTAAGTGATTCAAATAGAGATCTGCCATCCGTTTATACATAAATGTATTTTATTGGCATACTAAATTAGCGTATTTAAATGACACATAAAGCGTTTTCTTCCCCCCCCTGTTCTTAGCCCAGAGACTCCCAGCCTGTGATACACATATACTCTTTCTCTCCCCCCCCCCCCCCCCCCGAGTAGGACGCGCTCGCCTAGATGGTGCGGGGAGTATTTGGTAAATAATTACATTATCCAATTTAAATAATCCAAAATGGACTGGAGGAGTCAGGTTCTCAATCAAATCCATAGCAGGCAAGAAACTGGTGGCTGAACATGGTATGCGGGTATCTCTATCAAACGGTGCACGAAGAATAAAACTATTTGTTGACTAGAAACAGAATCATGGGTCTCTCTTATGGATTTGAATGTGTTCTGATAAGCATTTAGCAACTTTATGATACTAAAAATAGTACAGAATAAAGCTTTCTTTATGAAAAACCAATCTGTTTATTTTATTTATTTATTTTATTTGTTATGTGCATACGCACATTGAATAGAGGGTACGGGGAGGTTTACTAAAAGCCAAAGGGGTGAGGGGGCAAAAGAGGCTGGGAACCATTTGTTGTCCCAGCCTACCTACGAGGCAGCAGGTGATTTGAAATACGAATTTTCCTTCTTGATGAATTGCCATCCAAGGCTTACGAGTTTCATCTGCCCGGATCATTCTAGTTTTTAGCCCACAGAGCCCTCGCCACGATAAGGCCAGGAACTAGGCTTTTCGTGGGCCTAGCATACACAGCTTTATTCCATCTCCACTTTTGGCCTAAATTGACCTGAGGTCATAAATCAACGTCAAATAGTTAAATCTATCATCATACACAATATTTTACAGTTACTGTTTGGATCATATTGCAGAATTTCATTTTAATGTGATATATCCTTCTTTTCAACTACTAACCAAAAAACGTAGAACACGTTTTTTCTCAAAACAGACTAAAGTGGAACTGGTATAAAGCAGTTCTTAGGTGACGTTTTGCTGTCAGAGGTAATGCATTGCGCGCGCACGCACGCCTTGGGAGCATTTGAACGGAGCTGCGAGCTCATCCTCAACTCAATTCCCAGCTACAGCAAATTTCTCACGGCAAAGTGACTGTGTTCCAGGTTAAAAAATGAGACACAGTCACGCTCCAGTCTAACCAGCTGTAAATGGGTACCTGACTGGTAAGGGTTGTGTTTCAAAAAGGTAATGCGTCTTACTAGGACAAAAGACCAAGAAAACTGCATACATGTCACAATAGTTTCGCGAGTTACGGAAGGCAAAGGCAGCTAGGAAGGGAACTGGTCACCCCACCGCATAAAGCTGGATGCAGGGACATCTCGAACACTTACTCCTCTACTGCAATATCTGCTATGGGACTTCATTTACTTTTAAAGATGAATAAAACTAACTTAGCAATTCTCAGTTCTGATGTAGGCCTCTTTTACAAATACATCATCATCATCATCAGCTGCCATCTCCACAACGAAGGTTGGCTGTAATGGATCTCCAACGTCTTCTGTCTCTTGTCTTGGTGGTGCACTCTGATAGACTCTTTCCTGTCCATCTCTTGATGTTATCTTCCCACTTATAGCGCTGTCTTCCCCTTGCACGTTTGTCTTCACCTCTCCCTTCTATTATGGTCTTCTGCAGGGTGTTATGCCTTTTTATGTGGCCAAAGTATTTTAGCTGCCGAACTTTGATCTCCCTCATTAGTTCTCTTTTCATACCTAGATTTTCTAGGACCTCCTTATTTGTTTTCTTCTTTCCACGAGATACGCCCCATTCTTCTATATATCCACATTTCAAGAGCCTCAATTCTTTCTTCCAAATGCTTATTCATCGTCCATGTTTCTGCACCATACAGAAATGCAGAATATATATAACACTTTATGATTCTCAGTTTTAATTTGTGAGATAACTGTTTAGATGTCAGTATATGTTTCATCAACGGCAGATGGATCTATTTGTTGTTACCTTAAAGACGCCGCTAGGAGTGATGGGAAACTACAACAGAGAAAATCAATCTGCTGTTGCCCTTAAGACGCCACAAGGCGTGATGGCCTCTGACTGCTTGGTCGGTCTTTGGCTAAGGACGGAAGAAGAAGAAGAAGAATATGTTTCATGTTGTTGAATGTAGCTTTGGCCATGCCAATTCTCTTCTTGATTTCTGTTTCACATCTGCCATCTTCTGTTACTATATGACCAAGATATACGTAGCTCTTGACTTGTTCCAGGATTTTCCCATTTACGCTTATCTTTAATGTGGGTTTATCGTCTGTTTTGCTAATTATCATAGTTTTAGTTTTCTCAATATTAATGTCGAGTCCATATTCTTGACTTATACTGTTCACTTGCTTCACTAGTTCTTATAACTCCTGTTCGCTTTCGGCTAACAACACGGTATCATCTGCATATCTAAGGTTGTTTATTGACCTTCCACTGATGTTCAGTCCTGGTATGTCCTGTATCTGTTTGAAATTTTTTTCGGTGCATAGATTAAATAGGCGGGGGGACAGCACACAACCTTGTCTGACACCTCTTTTTATGTCTATGTATGGTGAATAATTCCTTCCAGATCTTACTGTGGCAGTTTGCTCCCAATAAAGGTTACTGAGTATTCTTATATCTTTTCCATCAATATTTTTTACAAATACACGCATTAAAAAAAACATTGGCGAAGATTACCAGATGACCTGATTCGACCTTCTAGTCGATGCCAAAGTGACATTAAACACACGCATCGATTTACCACGTGTTATTTGAAATACATATCATCTATGAAATAGAACCCAAACCCCGAGACGGGTTTGTCCACGCTTACTGTAGCGTTACTAAACAGCAGGGGTATTCTCAATCCGGTTGATACCGCTTCGGATTGTCAGGCACGGCACGCTATGATGACAGTAGACCACACAATACATCCACACAAGGCCTCTTACAGTGACTCACTTATGATACGCGCGAGAAAGGATACTTTCACACAGAATAGCTTGAGGCCGCAAGGATATTTAATCTTTTCAAACTGAAAGAGCCTTGTAACACGTAGGCCCGAATAAATGTCATACCCGTTTTTAAATAGATGAATATGATGATCAGAGATCTACCCGCTCAGGTCATAGGACTAGACAGAGCTAGTCTAATGACAAAAAAGACTTATCTCATAGCATACGTGGAATGGGCGTGCTTTGTCTTGTCGGCAAGGACAGCTCTAGCGGTCTAGTCGTCCCCGAGCCAACAGGGATTCAGTCACCCCCGACCAATTATTTATTTGGTGCCCTCGGGCCCCATCTATATATATATATATATATATATATATATATATATATATATATATATATATATATATATATATATATATATATATATATATATATATACAACCCACACCAATAACTACAGCTCGGGCGTTGGCGTAGCTGGCGAGTCCTTTTTAGGGTTTTATGCTAGCAGATATATAATGTTAGTCCTTTTCAGGACTTAGTATCTATCAACGCTGATCGGGTTATCAGTCAACAGAGTTGACTTTTTTTTTTTTTGGGATGGTAAATGCGCTCTGATATAACCAAATAGGTTGAAAGAACGTGCCTCGCCAGAAGAAGGCAAAAACCGAACCAAAAAAAATAACCCATCTATATATTTGTGTTATATGCGAGCACAGCTGTTTTGCTGGCGGCACCGAAATAAATTTTTTAAATATGAAAAAATGTAAACGAACAAAACAAAATCGGAACAGAAAATTCCAAATTAAAAAAAATATTAAATATATATTTGTTTATTTGAAGCTCAAGACCGAAGCAATGTGCGGAATAAACAAGAAATTACAAAAATATAAGGAAGATGAGACAATAGCGGCAAAAGGATCGTAACCAGTGTTGCCACAGCTGGGTATTTTTTTTAAAAACTAGATCTGGGTTTTTTGGCTTCCGTCTGGGTATCTGGGTATTTTAAAAAATCCAAATCTACATTAATCTGGGTATATTTGACAATTGGCATTTATAATGTATGTATATTTTGTGCACTGAGCATTATACTTTATATTTATATTATACTTAAATGACAACAACCTCTTGAGAATTTTAGATATTATAAATGAAGTATGGAGAGAAGAACAACCACCACAACAATGGAAAGACAGTATTATTGTAAAGTTACCGAAGAAAGGTGATCTATCAGACTGTAATAACTGGCGTGGTATATCTCTACTATCAGTACCTGGAAAATTATTATGTTGCATGATGTTAGAAAGACTTAAATTGCATGCTGACGAAAAGATCAGAGAAGAACAAGCTGGTTTCAGGCCGAAACGATCATGTATTGATCAAATATTCACACTAAGAACAATTATAGAAGAATCAGTGGAAATGCAATCGCCACTTATTATCACCGTCGATTTTCAAAAAGCCTTTGATAGTCTACACCGCCCATCATTGTGGAAGATACTTACAATCTATGGTTTTCCAACAAAATATGTGAATATAATCAAAAGCGCTATATGACAATGCAAGATGTTGTGTTAGAACAAATAAAGGGAATACAGAATGGTTTACAGTAGAAACAGGGGTGAAACAAGGCTGTATTATGTCACCACTGGGACCCCAAGATGCAGCAATAGTGAATGCAGTCAGCGACTCATAGCTTGACTGCCTGCGTCAGGACCAGCGAACCAGAGCTGGTCAAGACCGTGCTCCACCTCCACGTGGTGGTCCTGGAAACAGTCTGCAGCAGTGCAGGCTGGCTGAGCGAGCACGGATCGCAATGGGAAGGCAAACCCGGTCCTAAAAAATGCCGTGCAGAAGTCGGTTGTGTCGACCGAAAGGTGCAGATATCACAGCTACGTTGTAAACAGACACAACGCAACCACCGTCCTTTTCAGGGCGAACGAAGAAGAAGAAGATGTCACCACTACTTTTTGGAATAGCTATTGATTGGGTTATGAGAAACTATACCCACAATGAACAATTAGGTATAAAATGGACAAATGGAAAATTCCTGGGGGACCTGGATTTCGCAGATGATTTAGCATTCTTAAGTTCAACACCCAGACAATCCCAAGAAGCAGTAAATAATTTGTGTCATCTCTCGGTTAAAATAGGTCTCCAAATAAATGCCTCTAAAACTAAAGCTATGAACTTTTCTAACGAGACCTTTGATATCATCTTGAACGGGGGAAAACTACAGAAAGTTGAAAGTTTCAATTATTTAGGCAATAAAATGACTCAGGATGGTGACACAACAAGAGAAATCCATACTAGAATTGCTTTGGCAGCTAGCGCCTTCAATAGATTATCTAACATTTGGAAATTACGATCATTGAATATACATACCAAGCTTCGTCTGTTTAATTCAAATGTTATCTTAGTGTTAACATACGGCTGTGAGAGTTGGAAAATAACAAAATCATTGGAGAACAAGCTGAATACATTCGAGAACAAATGTCTTAGAAAACTCATGAACATCAGTTGGAAAGAATTCAAGACTAATCAACAAATAAGAGAAGACTCTAGGCAGAAATATGTCTCCGACTATATAAGGAAAAGACGATGGTCATATATCGGTCATGTCCTACGAATGCAAAACAACAGAATACCACTAGAGGCGCTCACTTGGGTTCCTGAGGGTAAGAGGAAAAAAGGAAGACCAAAAGAAACACTCAGAAGAACAATAATAAGAGAAGGAAGAACGTTGGGCCTAAATAATGTGCAAGAGCTAAGAGGAGTGGCGTCACAACGAACAACCTGGAGAGCACTGGTTTCTGCCTTATGCGCCGTGTTTGGTGCTTAAAGAATTTATTATTATTATACTTAAATGTAAAAAATTATGAGCTATATATTTTTTATTCCACTTAAATTTAATTCTTGTTTTTAGCCATGTGACGCTACACTGTAATTCTGACTTTTAACAGGCCCGATTCTGTGGTTCTATTTTGAATTTTCACCAGTTTTATTTTCTTCTGATCACGCGATTTTCCGTTGTTTACGGAAATCGCTATTTTCGGGCCCGCTTTTCCACCATTTTATTTCTTCTCATTTGAATATATATCGTGGTTGGTATTTTTTTTTTGAGTAGATAAATTAAATGGGTTCGTTTATGATGGTAGGTTTATTTTATTCTAGCATCAGTTTTACTTTCTTATGATTTTTCGCGATTCCCGTAGATTTCGTTGTTTACGAAAAACATCGCCATTTCCGGCACGCGAT
The DNA here is from genome assembly GCA_024509875.1 of Oreohelix idahoensis. Classification (NCBI taxonomy): domain Eukaryota; kingdom Metazoa; phylum Mollusca; class Gastropoda; order Stylommatophora; family Oreohelicidae; genus Oreohelix; species Oreohelix idahoensis. The sequence goes on from JAMPIV010002350.1 coordinate 159,664, forward strand.
ATGACGAGGCCGGAAGCACGCGGCCGGAAGCACGCGGGGTTTGCGTAGGTGGATAGTATTGATTTTTCTAGCGCTCCCATTGGTCCGCGATATGCGTGGGAGAGAAATTCGCGTGGGTGTTTTCTCTTGTATATAATGAGGGAGGAAACCGCGGGCAATTGTCTCTATGAAAAATTATTGCCTGGCCGTAGGACGTCGTAATTATCGTTCTCCACCGTGGGAAAAACAAACGATAATCGGTATGTAGCTATTTTATTAATCGTTTTACTTATTAGTGGGTTTTTCAGAAATTCGCCCTTAGGTAAAGATTAACTTTTCAGTTTTAAAATAAACGATAGTGCCATCCATTATCATATTTTTGAAGAACGACGTAATGCAACAGTGTGCTTATTCTTTCTATGATTTTGGCAATAGATAGGAGTGTGTGAAGTTGTGAGAAACACGTGTGCCATATTTGTAGGATGTTATGTAAAACCACCATTTATTCCTGTATATTTTCTAATGTAAATTTATGGGGAAATCCCTGGTGTGTTCGTTAATTTTTCTGAGCCTTAAAAAATGTGAGAAATATTGTCAGAGGGTTCAGATTTACGTTGTAAATGAATTATACTGCTTAGGGGAGGAAACTATTCCTATAGCGAGATTTAATTTAAATAGGAGTAAGCCGGGGAAACTCCTGTGTTAATGGGTAAAAGGATTTCCCTAGGTTTGTCAAGTTTGAACACGGGATCGGCCATGCGTAACGGCCATGTAACATGTCAGACGGGTCTGGGCTATTGTTTATTTTACCTGGCCGATTTTAGTAGACGGAGGGGGGATGTAGAGGCCACGTGGGATAGTGGTATTTTATGTATTGTGAGAAGAACGAGAGAAGGGGAGGATAAGTGTGATTTTAGTGCCACGTGGGATAATAGTATTTCATGTATTATGTGAAGAACGAGAGAAGGGGAATAGAAGAAGGAGTGAGATTGACGAGACACGTGTATAGAATTATTTTAGGTATCGTATATGTTAGAGATAAGCGATTTTAGAGTGGGTGTACATGAGTCGCTGTTTCTTTTAATTTCAGCGAGTCACGGCGGAAACAGTGGGGAGCATAATTTTGTCAAATAAAATTATCCACGGCAAAAGACATATCTCAGGGTCAGTGTACTCGAGTATCGTCAGGAGCAAAAGAAAATTACCCTATGGTCTCTGGCAGTGAAGTCCCTATGCTTCAGCTGGACCGAGGTTTATTTATCATACAGCCGAGAGCATCGCTATTATAGTCTCTAGCAACGGCAGGTGGCCGGGAGACTAGTTTCATTTTGTACAGCCTGAAATCAAGGCTGTGGTTTTTTCCTCTAACTCTGGAGCGGGTTAAAAGAGGGAAGCTATTCAGCAGCAGAGAAGTTTTGTCTACAGTTAATCAAGTCCCTCATGCTTGATATCCGAACATCGTCATCACCAAAATCAGGAACAGGTGACAGGGTTACCATACCTAGGTCCTGATAGAAATCAAGAAGAGAGTAACGGAGACACCGCATCACCAGCCCTCGAGCGTTAGAGAGACACTGAGATCAAGAGAGAAAGATAGAGAAGGAGGGAGAAAATAGACAGGACCAGTAGGGTCTGTTCAGTATCCATTGGACGGATAGACACTGAGTCTGCGTTCGTAAAACTAAGTCTATTATTTTTAGCATTTCTTGTGGTGTAGTTATCAGCGCATATCGCCTAACAAGTAGAAAGCTGTGTAGAGTTTCGTTGAGGAAGAGTCACCAGGACTGAGACAATAAGAAAGCTTATTAATGTTAGAGAGTGGAGGCTAAGTTGACAGCCCCACAAGATCAAAGCACTTTAAAAAAGCACTAACCATTTTTATTGTTCCTCAGCAGGGTGACAGGAAGAGTGAATGTGATTGGGGTTTTTTTTTGTTGAGTGTCTCTCAATTTAATTGTTACCTTGGTTTTTCCAGGCCGTGCAACAGTGCACGCTATCGACTGACTTGATGACGTATGATGCCATTTTATGTTTTTCTTGTATGTAAATAAATATATACATATATTATTTACTGGATCAGCTTCTATTCTTTACTATACTTACTCTATGTTGTCTGTATAGTGGTGTTTGTGGTCGTAAATTATACACCTTATCTCCTTGTGTTTCAAGGCAGTCAGAGGTGGGGAGACTATAGCCATTTTTTTTAGTCACGAAGCGGCAGGGGGAGATTCAAATCCTGGGTCTATCTCTTGAGCCAATAGTCTCACCTGTCCACAGGCATGTCATTTTCCATCTAAATTATATCTTCTCGGACTTTCTCATACTAGGGTCTTGCTTTCATTCAGGCACACTCTATAAAATTAAAACCACTTCGTGACAAGTGGGCGGCAATCGTCCGGTGGATCATTCTGTGGAGATCAATTCTGTGATCTATATTCATAGATTGTCTCTAGAAAGTTTTCTGAGAATAGAGTTTCTTTAAATATCCCCTAGACGTTGAGCTATTAGAACTGATCCAGTACAAGTTTTTCCACAGGTTACAGTCAGTTAGATTGGTGGAAATTTAGTAATAGATGGCTTACCGACATATTTTTCTTTAACTGGAAGGTAATTTCGGGTTTTTGGTGGCTTCCTAACTAAATTTTTTTCAGGTTATTATTCAGACTTGGTGCTAGTCTGAGGTCGGATTTTTGAGACAGCGGTTATAGAGGGAGCATTTTATATTACGTAACAGGTTGTTCCTTCTCTTTTCCTTTTTCTGTCATTTTCTGTATTTGTGAACTTACAGCAGTTTACAGGTAAGATGGCGGATATGGCCAAGTTACGAGCTGCCTGGCGCGACGCTGCTCAGGACATGGGAATGGATAAGGAGGAGACTAAGGCCTACCTGATAAGGGAAAATGATAGGCATATTCAGCGAGAGAAAGAGAAAGAGGACAGGGCAGCCGCCGTCGAAGCAGCGAAGGAGGAAAGGATAGCCGCCGCGGAAGCAGCGGAGAGGCAGGCTGAGATGGAACTTCGGAAATTGGAAGCACAGGAAAGAGAAGAGGCAGCAGAGAGACAGCATGAACTTGCCCTGCGTTCTCTGGAACTGCAGTACCGAGCTTCGGAGGGCAGTTCAGCTAATGGAGATTCACCCGGAGCAGGAGCAACAGACACCTCAGGGAACGGAGGACCCCAGATGGCAGCCATGAGCTTCCCATTTGACTCGTTCCCTAATGGGAATGAGAAGATTGACGTGTTCCTGGAGAAATTTCAAAGAATGGCAAAGGCATACGGGTTGGATGAGAGTTTGTGGTGTCTAAAATTATCACAATACCTCAAAGGTCATGCGTATGAAGTCTACAGCAAGATGCTCCTAGATGACCAGAACAACTTTGAGGCACTGCGAAACGCTTTATTGCAAAGATTTCAGTGGACTCCACGTAAATGCCAAACCATGTTCAGGGAGAGCAGGCCGGAGAAGGGAGAGAGTTTCGCACAGTTTGCAGAGCGGGTGAGAAATTACCTAACCCGGTGGAGGGAACTGTCAGGACTGGCGAAAACTTTTGAAGGGTTGGAGGAGTTAGTTCTGTGTGAACAAGTCAAGGCAAACATGTCCCCCGACTTGAGGCGGTATCTGGCGGAGCAGGGGTCCCAGCAACTCGATCAGATTATTCTGTTTGCAGAAAGGTACCAGACAGCACAGGCCGAAGTACTGGGACAGAAACGGAAAAACCCAGACCTGCCAGCCTGTAGTGGTGTTTGATGGTATTGTATGATGGTGATATTACTAAATGTAATTGTATGAGGCCAGCTGTGAAGGCTCCTGAGATAAAATGTAGTTGTGAATTGTCAGAAGGCCTTTCTTGCTACCACTACGACCTCACACTTAATTTTTTTTTTTTTTAATGAATGTATCTAGGTAAAATGTCTAGGGTAATGATATGTAATGTGGTGAGATAATTATAGATACACCCACAGATATTTAAGTAGACTAATAATATTTAACAAATATTACAACACACTGAACTAACTCAATAGTGTAAAATTTTTTGATAGAATTATATTACATTTATTTTGTTCTGGATCAATTTTTTAGGTTGACCAGAACTTAAAAGGATTTAGAGATTATGAAAGAAATGCATGGAATATTATATCATAAATGCAATAGTGTACATATATATGTACTATACTAGTTAGTTTTATTAAAATGTTCTAGTAGTCATCTACTTGGGAGGATAGTTAATGTTTGTGCTGTTGGGGTGGCCTCATCACACCTGTCTATATTGACTACACAGTGTCCAGAAAATGGTGGGAATTTTTATGGGGATATTAGTAACTACAAAGCGTTGGTGAATGTCCAGCAGACCAGAGGCTCACTCATCTTGTAGTTGTAGCTCTGGTGCTGAAATCTGGTGGTCCCACCTCTCCGTGCTGGCGGGCAATAATAGTGGTCTCTGTCACAACGTACTGCACAGATACACTCGAGTAAAATCACCAACTGGATAGACATCGCCTTGTTGACAGCTGAAACTCACAGCTCTGCAATCAAAGTATGGACCATGTGTCAAAATCTATTCTCTACCCACGTCTGGACACAACACTGACACAACAACCACATCATACAGACAGGTCAGATCTCTCTGACCAAACAGCACATTTACCATGGTGGTTTTACATCAGATAGATCCTCCCAGACTATAGGTTCTGAAAAATATTTATTAGTTGTCTGCCCTAAAAGAGGATAGGTAATATGTTTCATTATTCTCAACACTTGATCTGTCTTGCCTAACCCTTGCTGGAGTTTATGTACATTGTTGGTCCCTAGACCCCGACTAGGGCGGGGGGTCTAGAGCAAATCCCTACTTGTTTGTAAGGCTAGATTATGATATGGCAGTATCAAATCACTCGAACATGAAACAATATTCAAAATATATAAGGAAATAATTTCAATCTTACCAGATTATGAATAAATAACACAGAATTGCTAGCAAAACTCAGCTGAGCTGCTGGCTATAGTATGGCGTCCCTAAACTTCTTTCACTTTCTTTCATATGGAAATCACCACACTTTAAAATCTGTGTCTATCACTGAACAACTATTGAAGAATGGCCCCACTTGCGCGACTGAGCGCTAATAATATGATTGTTTGTAGCCAATCACTGCCTAGGTTTATTTTAAATTCAAATTTCCTACCCTAAAGTCATTTCAGTCATGCTTCAGTCAAGTATGGATGTTTATCTGTTAGTCTGTCCGTCTCTACTTGTTTTTTTTTTCAAAACGTACTTGATTTTTGAACCAACCTTTCTCTCCCCTCCAAAATTTTGTCGTTAAAAGTTATATTTAGACACAGCTACCACCAATGTCCCTCTCTTCCATACTACGTAGATTTGAACACCTGCGTCTCGAGGTCGTGTTTTTTTGTGCAAATAGCGACACTTTTAGATTCAATACAGTCTGTCGATGATGTGAACAACACTGTCTTTTGTCATTATCTTCAATATTATCTATCCGTTTGTAAAATTAAGAACATATTAGTTCACTGCTCAGAATGGGCCATCCGGCCAGCTAATTTTTATATTCCTAACATTAATATTAAGAAAAAAAGTACTTTTTAAATTTTGTAATATTTCGAACATCTGCGTTTAGCCGCTGAATTCAAATCAAAAGCTTGGTATCGCGCAAAAGCGTCCAATAAATGACTGTGGCGTAACATATCTATGGTCCCTTCTGTCGAGTTGCTTACTTTTATGTCAACTTGGGAAACGTGACTTTTCTCCGTTTCCCCCCCCCCCCCCCCCCCCCCCCCCCCCCCCCCAATTGCGTCTCCTTAGCCTTTCTAGTCTCACGCAATCTTTCCAGTCATATTTTTTTCCTTTTTGATCCGCCGTTCCCCTCCTGTCTAGCAAGTCAATTTTTATGGAGGATGATGACCCGCGGTCTAGGCGATCATGTACTATTCGCAGCCTACGCATTATGTTTTTATCCTTACATGTTATCTTTGGAGATATTTTACCGTTGTATCTCTGTCAATTTCACTACACAGCCCCAGACAAAGGAGCTTCGTCATCGCAGCCGGCTACTTCACCAGCTCATCAGCAACCAGGGCCTTCTCGCAAGGAGCCTCATTTTGGTTATAACTTGCGCCCCCAGCAGCATAACCGAGCACCGACAACAACCTCTCAGGAACCCGCTAGGAACAGAGGAGATCATGAGAGGTATTGTCAGAATTGTAGAACCACTTCCCACTGGACATCTCGGTGTATGAACAAACCCCCAGCTCACCATGCAACTTGTTTAAGGCCAGTGAGATGGACTAAAGGGAATAAATGGGTTGTTCAGGCTAACAGTGGACCAGCCGTAGTGAATGGGACAGCCACTACGTGTTTGTTTGACAGCGGGCTTACTTACCCCAGTATCATCGCTCGTCATTTGGTGAAACCAGGGCAGTGGACCGGAGAAATAGTTGAGATTGGTGGCGTTTTGAGAAGAGGTATCTCACAGCGTCTGCCCGTAGCCAATATTGAGGTGAAATGCAAGTTTGTGTCTGGCACCATCAAGGCAGCTGTAATGGCACAGCCAGCACATGATTTCATCCTGGGAAGCCCTTACTTAGTTTTGGGGAACCCAACCACACCGATCCTTACTAACGCATGGGGGCCTACTGCAGGCCAGAGAAGTGAAAGGGGAAAGCCCCAAATTCACGGAGCCCCACGGGAGCTCAAACATCCCTGTCTTACGATGAGGAGGAGAGACGCCTCTAAAGACAGTGGAATGTTATTTACAGAGGCGTATTCGCCTGTCAGCCCTGTTCAGCTTAAGGGTCAAACAGTGGTGACACCTCTTACTTCGGAAGTATCTTCTTTGTCGTCGGGAATTAGGCCCCCGATGGTATTACATCTCTCAAGGGAGGGAAATACTGACAAGAAGGAACATGTGCACGGATCTTCAGTCAACCGCAAACAGTTACGCCCTGTTACGGCGATGTCTGGCCAAGCCAGTCAGACTGTTTCAAAACACTGGGAGGTCGCACCATCTGGTAATCATTATTTACCACGCGCCGCCAGGAAAATTCGTGGGCGAAGGAAACACATGAGTGGCAGGAGGAAGGGCGACCACTCAGGGCGCAGTCGCCAGGAGAAAACCCCCTGGCGTGACCCTCTCGATCCAGTGTTTGCCAAGATTCTCAAGGATATGGAGATGGGCCTGTATGATAATGCTAATTATGACAGTGATTAGATCGGGATGTAGATCTAGATACGGACCAGTATGAAACCCAGAGATTTCAGTGATTTAGCACGGTTCCCGTACTTGAAAGGGGGGACTTATGTGACGCTACACTGTAATTCTGACTTTTAACAGGCCCGATTCTGTGGTTCTATTTTGAATTTTCACCAGTTTTATTTTCTTCTGATCACGCGATTTTCCGTTGTTTACGGAAATCGCTATTTTCGGGCACGCTTTTCCACCATTTTTTTTTCTTCACATTTGAATATATATCGTGGTTGGTATTTTTTTTGAGTAGATAAATTAAATGGGTTCGTTTATGATGGTAGGTTTATTTTATTCTAGCATCAGTTTTACTTTCTTCTGATTTTTCGCGATTCCCGTAGATTTCGTTGTTTACGAAAATAATCGCCATTTCCGGCACGCGATATGACGAGGCCGGAAGCACGCGGCCGGAAGCACGCGGGGTTTGCGTGGGTTGATAGTACTAATTTTTCTAGCGCGCCCATTGGTCCAGGATTTGCGTAGGAAGGGAAATTCCGCGTGGGCGGTTTTCTCTTGTATATAATGAGGGACAGAAAACGGGGATTCGGTCTCTATGAAAAAATAATTGCCTGGCCGTAGGACGTCGTAATTATCGTTCTCCACCGTGTGGGAAAAACAAACGATAATCGGTATGTAGCTATTTTTTATAATCGTTTTACTTATTAGTGAGTTTTTTAGAAATTAGAGGGTTTTTAGAAATTCGCCCTTAGGTAAAGATTAACTTTTCAGTTTTAAAATAAACGATAGCGCCATTAATTACTATTTTTGAAGAACGACGTAATGCAACAGTGTGCTTATTCTTTCTATGATTTTGGCAATAGATAGGAGTGTGTGAAGTTGTGAGAAACACGTGTGCCATATTTGTAGGATGTTATGTAAAACCACCATTTATTCCTGTATATTTTCTAATGTAAATTTATGGGGAAATCCCTGGTGTGTTCGTTAATTTTTCTGAGCCTTAAAAAATGTGAGAAATATTGTCAGAGGGTTCAGATTTACGTTGTAAATGAATTATACTGCTTAGGGGAGGAAACTATTCCTATAGCGAGATTTAATTTAAATAGGAGTAAGCCGGGGAAACTCCTGTGTTAATGGGTAAAAGGATTTCCCTAGGTTTGTCAAGTTTGACCACGTGATCGGCCATGCGTAACGGCCATGTAACATGTCAGACGGGTCTGGGCTATTGTTTGTTTTACCTGGCAGATTTTAGTAGAAGGAGGGGGGGGATGAAGAGGCCACGTGGGATAGTGGTATTTTATGTATTGTGAGAAGAACGAGAGAAGGGGAGGATAAGTGTGATTTTAGTGCCACGTGGGATAATAGTATTTCATGTATTATGTGAAGAACGAGAGAAGGGGAATAGAAGAAGGAGTGAGATTGACGAGACACGTGTATAGAATTATTTTAGGTATCGTATATGTTAGAGATAAGCGATTTTAGAGTGGGTGTACATGAGTCGCTGTTTCTTTTAATTTCAGCGAGTCACGGCGGAAACAGTGGGGAGCATAATTTTGTCAAATAAAATTATCCACGGCAAAAGACATATCTCAGGGTCAGAGTACTCGAGTATCGTCAGGAGCAAAAGAAAATTACCCTATGGTCTCTGGCAGTGAAGTCCCTATGCTTCAGCTGGACCGAGGTTTATTTATCATACAGCCGAGAGCATCGCTATTATAGTCTCTAGCAACGGCAGGTGGCCGGGAGACTAGTTTCATTTTGTACAGCCTGAAATCAAGGCTGTGTTTTTTTTTTCCTCTAACTCCGGAGCGGGTTAAAAGAGGGAAGCTATTCAGCAGCAGAGAAGTTTTGTCTACAGTTAATCAAGTCCCTCATGCTTGATATCCGAACATCGTCATCACCAAAATCAGGAACAGGTGACAGGGTTACCATACCTAGGTCCTGATAGAAATCAAAGAAGAGAGTAACGGAGACGCCGCATCACCAGCCCTCGAGTGTTAGAGAGACACTGAGATCAAGAGAGAAAGATAGAGAAGGAGGGAGAAAATAGACAGGACCAGTAGGGTCTGTTCAGTATCCATTGGACGGATAGACACTGAGTCTGCGGTCGAAAAAACTAAGTCTATTATTTTTAGCATTTCTTCTTGTGGTGTAGTTATCAGCGCATATCGCCTAACAAGTAGAAAGCTGTGTAGAGTTTTCGTTGAGGAAGAGTCACCAGGACTGAGACAATAAGAAAGCTTATTAAGTGTTAGAGAGTGGAGGCTAAAAGTTGACAGCCCCACAAGATCAAAGCATTTGGTTTAAAGCACTAACCATTTTTATTGTTCCTCAGCAGGGTGACAGGAAGAGTGAATGTGATTGGGGTTTTTTTTTGTTGAGTGTCTCTCAATTTAATTGTTACCTTGGTTTTTCCAGGCCGTGCAACAGTGCACGCTATCGACTGACTTGATGACGTATGATGCCATTTTATGTTTTTCTTGTATGTAAATAAATATATACATATATTATTTACTGGATCAGCTTCTATTCTTTACTATACTTACTCTATGTTGTTTGTATAGTGGTGTTTGTGGTCGTAAATTATACACCTTATCTCCTTGTGTTTCAAGGCAGTCAGAGGTGGGGAGACTATAGCCATTTTTTTTAGTCACGAAGCGACAGGGGGAGATTCAAATCCTGGGTCTATCTCTTGAGCCAATAGTCTCACCTGTCCACAGGCATGTCATTTTCCATCTAAATTCTATCTTCTCGGACTTTCTCATACTAGGGTCTTGCTTTCATTCAGGCACACTCTATAAAATTAAAACCACTTCGTGACAAGCCACATCAATGACGTTGTTTTTTTCCTCGTTTACAACAACAATCTATTTCATGTTATTTGCAGTCATCTACAATACTCAGTAATTTTTTGCGATGTGTTTTAAAGTATTCTTTTTAAATTTTAGACTTAAGCAGATAAACAGCATTTTGTGTTTTTTGTTATAATGATGAAGGTACGCTAGGTAGTTGTAGCAGCATGACGACACACACGCCACCTCCCTCCTCAGCATGCGTCGAAAGAGTGTTTTCGAAGGTTAACTTAGTTAAAACTAAACAAACCAGCAAACTTTTGTGTGAAACAGTTTCCAATCGAATACTAGTCAAGCAAGCAGTTGCCAAAGATGGAGTTTATCGTATGTTTAATCCTAGTAAAAGCGTGGTTGAAGATGTGCACGGAGGACGTTGTCGGCAGAGATATGCAAAGATTTTGGAACTCCGCAATCAAGATTCCACGTTGTCAATTCATGCATTTGATCTTGACGAAGGAGAAGTTGTCCACATGGATGCCGAGTCGCTGACAAGTAACAATTTTCAACAGTAACAAGTTACAACTCACATGTTATATTTGATTTGAGGAACATTTTGTTAATGTAACTACTGTAAGTAAGTTACTGTTAAAATATCTCATTTTCAAGAGTTCATATATTGGGGTGTTGATAAAATCATTTTTATATAATTGTGAATTTTTGGTAATACAAAATAAATTAAAAATGAAGAAATAAGTAAAAATTGGTAGCACACAACTTATTTGTGCTGAAGTTGCACTAAAAGATTGTGTGGATGATTTCAAGAGTCAATGAGGGTGTAATTAACTCAAAGACAGAGGTTCACGTCCACATTTGTATACTTTAGCATTGTGCATATTATGTGCATCTGTCTATCCCGTGTATTTGAAGCATAAAATAATCTGGGTATTTCTGTGTTTTTTAAAGAAGAAAATATGGGTTTATCTCTAGAACTTGAGTGGCAACCTTGATCGTAACAACGATGAGTTGCTGTTCTGAAGCGGACAATGTCAATCGTTTTCTTCTTAGCAGAAAATAGCTTACACTTTAGAGAAAGTTTGGAAACATTGTTAGAGACCTAAGACGAGTCAAAAGTGGAATGCAGTCAGCAACCCATAGCTGACTGCTTGCGTCAGGGTCAGCGAACCAGAGCTGACCAAAACCCTACTCCACCTCCAAGTGATGGTCCTGGAAACAGGCTGCATCACTGCAGTCTGGCTGAGAGAGTAGGGATCGAAGTGGGAAGGCAAACCCGGTCCTAAAAAATGCCGTGCCGAAGTCGGATGTGTCGGGCCGAAAGGAACAGATATCGCAGCTTTGCTATTAAAATCTCTAGTGTTGAGAAAGGAGGAAAAACTATTCAAAACGAGTTAATCAGCTAACTTGGAGGCTAGCTACAAGTAGCCAAATTCTTCGCTTTCATACTAGACTAGGTTCCTGATGGAAGTCTTAGCGAGCAGCTACTTTGTTTTGTCTCGTAAAGAACACAAAATAGTACGCACAGAGGGTGGGGTGGGAGAGGAGATGGGGGGGGGGGGGGAAGCACCGTCACGAGACTCACCCCACCCGTAAAATCATTAGTAAAATCGCATCTGTACATTGGGGGGGGGGGGGGGGGGGGGTGGGGGGGGGGGGGGGGGTTGGGGGAAGGCGTCATTTAAAAATGTTATCGTTGTTCTGTTTCATTTTTTTCTTTAATAATGAAGAAAACTGCAGAACATAATATGGACAGAAATTCAAGCTTATGAAAATACCGTAGACAGTTCTTGCCCATGGCCGATTCATTGTGTTTTATGTGGGACAGTTTTTCCCATTTTCTTTTGCCTGGAGCCAACCTTGCTTTGTCAGATACAGTTACAAGGCGAGTGACTTTACCGTCTCGTAAAAAGATGAGACCTCCCGGACTGATAATAATTATGCATCGTATTTCCCGACCTCCAGGATGACCCAGAGTCTGCTGGGAGGACAACATTAGACAGTCTTAGAAGGACCGAGGACTAGAATGGAACCAGGCCAGGAGGAAGACAGCCGATAGGATAGTCTGGCGCTCTCTCTTTCAAACTTCTACGCCTCACGGTAGAAGGGGAACGACTAAGTAAGTAAGTATTTCCAGTCTTTTTTTAATCAACCTGTCATTCTAACAAAAAGAATCTTCTTTCCTTTCTTCTGTTCCTACATTTTTAGGAATCATCTTACTTGAAAACGGCACTTTCATCCAGTTATTAACTTTTAATATACACACTATATGGTTATATGTGTCTCTGTGTGTATTTAAGCTACAAAAAAAGGGGGGGGGGGGCCGCGTCAAATTAGCGGTTTGCCTGTGGCGCCGAATACCCTTTAGCGCCGGCTGTGCTTAATCAGTCAAGTAAGCCCCCCCCATGAGCTTTAAATAAATAATAGCCTACCCATAAACGGGTAATTGTAGGCACTTGGAAAAAACAAAGAAGTAGAAAATAGAAAACAGAAAAACAACAGAAGTGATAGGCTTTACCGCGGACTCGAACCCTGGACCTTCCGGCAACGACAAGCACGATTCACTCTCATAGCAAGGTGGTTTGGAAGGTCCTGGGTTCGAGTGGTGGTTCAATAGATAACGAAAAGGAAAATTATGATGATTTTCTTGTCCAAAAAAAAAACAACAACAACAACAACTAGTTAGTCTTGAAATCTTATTATAATAGCCTGAACTATATATACAGAACTTCGAAAGTTACATAGGGCGATCGTGCTTATGACCACTGTTCACGACGCACTACTTTTTTGTGGGTGCCTAGTTGGTTGTTTTTGTTGTTGTTATTGATCTAGTGGCGTTTGGGCTCTTGCCCTTCGTCCCAATGCCATGTAGTGATAGCCTAGTTGGTAGTGAGGTTAGTTATGATTCACTTCCACAGCGAGGCGGTAGTGCCGTTCGAATGGTCCTGGGTTCAATTTCCCGGTAATACTATCACTTCTGTGGTTTTTCTGTTGTCCAGTTTTCTACTTCTTTATTTCTTACGAGTGTCTGTAATTTCCCTTTTGTGTGTATTATTTCTTTGCTGTTTGCATGTCTCGGCTTTCATTCTTTATTTATGACAGTATTCATATGGTCCTTGTGTCAATTCTTCAGAGGGTCTGATTGTTTCTACTCATTCCTGTCTGATGTTTGTCAGTAAAGTAGTCTATTCGCCTGTCTGCAGCTATTGTCTTGTCTATTTCTGAATTTGATCAACGCAGAATTGTTATGGTCTTCTTGTTCAGCCATTTCCTTCTGGTAAAGGTAAAAGAAGTTCCATATCAGATATTGTCGTAGGGGAGTGAAGTGTTGTAGACTCCACTTTACTAGGTCCAGCTTTTTTATGAGATGGGGTGCCTAGTTTCCCTACCCTAACTCAAGATCAAAGTCGGGTACCCATTTACAGCTCGGTCGACTGATATATGACAATACCAGGTTTCGATCTCGGAACCTGGTAACTGTACTGCAAGAGGAAAACGCTCTAACCACATAGCCAATCGTACGCTCTACTTCTGATATATTGCTGAATTATATTTCAGTCTTAGTTCTTGTCAGTTCTCTTAACATCCGCGGCTTGTCCGGCAACGATGTTGGGACCGCTCATTCCCGATTACCACACAGGACTATTCCGTCTTTGCACAGAGTATGAGACGGTGTAACTACCACCATGGTGGCCCGGCTCGTCCCTTGGGCCTTCAGCACTGAATGGACCCAGGAAAGTAGTGGTCGGAAGGAACCCTCGCATTTACACATATTTCCTTTTGTTCATGTCTTTAAAGTCATAGCATATCCCAGTTTTATCCCAGCAGTTACCAAGGGGTCTCTGACGAGACAAAGAGTAGCGCTTTTGCCCCTGAGGCATGTCCTACAAGGCTACTAATATGAGGTTTGCAAAGATCATGGTGGTAGCGTTACCGTCTCCAACGGAGATGAGGGAGAAACTGTATGGTGATAAGATATTCCTGAGACGGACTGGCAGCTTTATAAGCAGTGGCGTACTAAGAAGGGTGCAAGGGGGCGGTCCGCCCCAGTGACATTCAGGAAGGGGGTGCCTGCGGACACTATTATGATAGTACTTACTATTAAAAATATACTTGAAGTGTATTTCTTTATGGCAGGAGGGTGCCACATGTAGGATCCGCCCCGGGTGCCAAATATTTTAGGGATGCCTCTGTTTATAAGACAGAAAGATTTGGTTATTTGAGAGCGAAGGACGAAGAAGAAAAATAAAAGGCTTGAATGTGCTGAAGTAGGTAACCATCACTAGAACTGAAGATGTAGAAGAGACATGGTCCACAACCAGACGACACGTCACGGCCTAAACACCCAACCCCTGCAGACCCAAGTAGAACAGTCCCGACTAAGATGATTTGGCAATGTCTGCAGAATGGGAGAAGATTGGCTACCACGACAAGCATGGAAAACTAAGAGCCAGGATCCAGACAGCCAGGACGACCCAGAGCCCACTGGGAGGACAACATCAGACAATCTTTGAAGGACCGAGGACTAGAATGGAACCAGGTCAGGAGGAAGACAGCCGATAGGATAGAATGGCGCTCTCTCTCTTCCAAACCTCTACACCTGACGGTAGAAGAGGAAAGTCTAAACAAGTAAGTAAGTAACTGGTTAATATGGAAATAATGTAGACTATATAAACCTACATTGAAATTAATGCCAAATGAAGTGACAGCTGTTTAATATTGTAAAATTCGACATTGTAATGCAGAACCTAAAAATAATGTAATTTCATACTCCGGTTACAATCAATAATTGTCAAGAAAATATGAGCCTAACACCATATTCCCAATACACCTTAATGGGTATGTAACGGGATCCTTTTTCTATAATCAACTTTGGATTTATAAGAGTATTTTAATCGAAGACAGAGAGAGAGAGAGAGAGAGCGAGAGAGAGAGAGAGAGAGAGAGAGAGAGAGAGAGAGAGAGAGAGAGAGAGAGAGAGAGAGCTTACGTTAAGGATGGAATAGATAATTTTCTCTGAGAACATTTTGCTAACGAGGTAGAAGGGATGATATATTGATAATATTTTGCTTTTAAGAATTTTCTTTAACACTCCAGACTGAGTATACAAAGCGAATATTACTTTCAGCACATTCATTTCAATATTTTTGGTTGTCGTTAATGTCAGGTACCTTGAGCCTTTATTAGAGTCATTTATGTGGAAGCCTTAAGGCGAACGAGGAAAAAGAACTCTCAAATACATGGAAGGCTTGAGACAACTAGCGAAAGTTACCAATGGAATTACAGATAACACTTCATATGGTATAAACAGTTTGATAGGCCTTCATACCATCTCATATTTTAACAATCGTAAAGATATAAAGATAAATTTAGGTCTACAGCAGATACTGCCTGTGAGGAGTGAAGTTTTGGAGATTTTGCCATACTAGGTCCAGCTGTTTTTAATGAGGTTCCCTTCTTCGCTGCCTTTGCCTTCGCAAACTCAAGAGCAGAGTCAGATACCCATTTACAGCTGCGTAGACTGGAGCGATACGCTTACAGGTTACGATACCGAAACCCGGCAACTGTGCCGTGTAAGGAAAGCGCTCTGTTTATTAAACAGCCTCAAACTGACCACTGCTTTCTTTCAACATATTCAGGTTGACGTCTGAGAGTGTTTGAAGAAGAAGGGGAAACCACTTACTCAGTCTTAATAATCGTCTTTTTTGTGTGTTAACTCTTTAAAGACAGTTACAATTAATATATTTCAAATAAGGAATTTACAGACAAGGGCGATGGAAGCAGACTTCACTGGAGTACAGAAGACATAGTTAGACTTTGGATGGATTGCACATGCTAGGAAGGCTTAGTGTTAACTCTTAACAATCGTATTAAAAAAAAAAAAACATCTTTAAAGATAAAGTCACAATTTAATATATTTCAGGTAAGAAATAGGCTATACATAAAAAGGAAAATGAAAACAAACTTAAAAGGAATAAGGAAGACATATAGGCCTACAGACATATAAAGACAATTGATGGATGGCACCGTGTAGTTGGGCTTGGTGTAAACTTGCTGAATTCCTATGATCCATAATGAGTTGAAGAATAATGAAGTAATCGTAGCAAAAAAAAAAAAAAAAAAAAAACAAGCAAATAAACAAAAACTTACCTTTTATATGCTGTAAATTATCAGCGCCGGAGAATGATCCTTGTCCCGCTAAGTTACAGCTATATATAACAAAATGTCCAGTCAGTATCAACACTTTCTGCATAACACTCATCTAGACTCTAGAGACCAGGTGTTGTAAATCAAATCTTTTTCCGCACTGAAAGCGGGACAACTGGGTATTGACCATATATTCACCGGCTGATCAACAACAGTGGTTCTCAAATATTTTCGACATCAGTACCCAGTTCTCGAGAAAGTCAAACATCAAACACTCTTTATTAAAAATATGCACTTCCAGTAATTTCCGCATCCAATTTTTAGGCTAAATTTACACATTTTCATTCCTTCCTCCCTTCCTTACTTCCCTTCCCTTTCTTCTGCTCTCATATTGTGTCAGCCATAAAAACGGTAAATGGCAGAAGAAAGCTCAGAGAGACCCGTAATCTTCTCAGATGCGATGTCAGTAATTACAACGCTGAAAAGTCAAAGTAATGCTGAATTGGCTGACATAAGAGTAACATTTCACAGACTATGTCAGCAACGCAAAAGAGTCGTTCTTCTTCTTCTTCTTTCGTTCGCTTGAAATATATTGTCTATATCTGCAATGTTGTTTCCTGTATAAACTTCACTGTCCCTTGCAGTTCACACAGAGGTCCATATAGCTTTGCCTCCAGTGTTGTCTCCCCGGGCCAGTGGGTCCGCCTCAATATATCATATTCGGGGCAATCTTGCAGTACGTGCTCCGCTGTTTGGGGTGCCTGTCCACATGCACACATGGCTGAATTGCCAATCTTGAATTTTGTATACATGTGGCTGCGGAGGCGGTCGTGTCCTGCCCTGAGGCGCAGAACGACCATCTGCTCCGATCTGTCCACAGCCTGGCAGTCATCCTGCGTTGATGTTGGCGGCTTTCCGATAGCTCTGATCATCCCTTTCCTCTGATGGTACGCAACTGGTACGTCCGGTTGTTCGTCTGCAGCACCTTCTTTAGCCAGTTGTCGTAAATTTATTTTGAGAGAAAAGAGTCGTAGAAATAGTGGTCCGGTTTAGAGTGGAAAATGATGATGGAAAGCTCAGTGATAGAAAATGTAGAGATTTAATAGTTACTTCACAGCGTGCTGGAGGAGAGTAAAGACAGACTTATTTACGACAAATCGTGTCTCTCAATCTTCTCTTTCACTCTCCTGGTCAAACAATTATTTGCCAGTTTTCCAGACTCGCATCTGCGCGCTCACCGATTTGGTGTTTTCAAACACACACACGACGTTGATACAAACTATATTAAACGAATAGGGGAAAAGTTGGGCTTTGGGTATATCCAACACACAGAACTAAATGAGTTTATGTGATTTTATTTACTTTAAACATCAATCACTAAAAATATCAGATATTACATAAATTATCATAAGTACACAAATGCAAATAACAAGTTTGGGAGGGGGTGAAGAAGATTGGTATCGACTAAGCCCTTCCCGCTCATTAGACAAAGACAAACCCAGTCCAGAGATAGATAATATCAGGAACACGGGTACGTTAACCTAACAGTAAAGTTAATTACTCTGAAAGAGGTGTTACCAAGTTAGGTATAAGTGATAGAAAAAAAAAAAACCTGTTCTTCCCAGCTGTTCTTCCCTTTACTAAGCAAATGGAAAGGAGGTGGTTTTAAACAGAGTTAACAAATTATCAACTATCCCACTTAAAGGAACAATGTAGGGTATACAGAAAAGATATATGTTACCAGGTAAGCAAGTTAACAAAATGGTCACACAAAAGAATTAATTTCCTGTCATTCATACACGCGCTAGCAAAGGCCTTCACTCATCTTGCTCTCACTTACCGATTGTGAAAAAATCTTGCACTCCATAGAATAACACAACAGCAGTTACACCTCAACTAAATGTATGAGTGTTTGTTCAAGTTCTAGCCCCAGATTATCGGGTAGGCGGTCAGCACATAAAAGGATCCCGTAATCGCTGGAAAATGAATCTGTAGTTGTGTCTCTTTTCTTAATAACAGTTTCTATGGGAGGGCACGGTCTCTGATACCGGGGTGAGGATGGTGTGGTCTATTTGACTATGCCACTGATAATAAAATTCTTACGCGTGCTGGTACACTTTATCCGTGAGGTATGGTTTAAGTCCAGTGAGAAACTAGTCACATCACTGTTCAGGAAATTATGAATTATCTCTCTGTTTCAGTAAGCTAACAAAGCTCGGGCCAGTGTTCTTCTTCCCGTTACGACTTAAGTTGTTTGATGGTGCGTTAAATTTGTCTTTGGGTGTGCTTTCTTTGCTATAAGTTAGATAGCGGAATTCCAAACATAGAATCGCCTCAAAGATTAAAAATGTACACAGTCTCAACAAGTTCTGCGTCAGGGGAACTCTACACACTGTTTATGCTTTGCTTAGCTTAGATTGATTTCTTTATTGCTTTCTTAATGCTGGGATCGCACAGGTTACGATCACTCGCTTTGCACAGAATTAGAAATCACTGCAAATATATATAAAATCCAGGGGAAAATCTATAACAAGATTTCAATAAAGCTAGTGCTTCTGCAAAGGTCTGGCCAGCGAGTGATAACGTGTCTAGTTCTTCATGGTCTATTTAGCTAAAATGGAATGTAAGTTGAGTGGGACATGATAAACTTGACAACTTATTTGATCTCACGAACTTTTGGGGATCTGACCGCTAAATCAAGAGAAGAAACCGCCCCCTGGTCTTCGTATCTCCGTTCGCTGCTACCCGTTCGCTTTCCCCGTTCGCTCGGTTCCTCGATTGACACCGAGACGCGAAATTAGCGGCAAGCAACTGCGTCTCGTATCAGGGAAAACTACTGTCTTTGATAGCGCCGATAGTCTCCCCTAAGATCCCTCGGTCTGTCTCTTTGATCTCGTGCCGCCTACTAAATGAGTCCCGGTGGAATGAGTTCTGGCAAACGAAAAGTTACAACAAATGTTCAGGGGTTCTAATGTTATGAAAAGCCAAGGGTCCCTTTAAATCATCCATCATATCAGGGAAAATTCACTTGTCAAACTAGACGTACGTCACAATCGTCCCCACTTTTAGACATGAAACCATTTTTCATGTTTTCATTTTTGACAATGGAGGTGACCTGATTGGTGATTTTAGGATGAGTGGTATCTTCAGTTTGCTCTTCTTCCTCTGTAGACCAGTTTCTACTCAGAAAATCAGCCCCGACATTCTGTCTTCCCGGAATATATTCCACTTTGAAAGAATAGACGCTTAGAAGGAGGGCCCAACGCATGATCCTAGCGTTAAATTCTTTATTGGCACCAAGAAATGCTAACGGAGCGTGGTCTGTTTGCACCGTGAACGATGTACCATAAAGAAACTCATGATGGCGTCTGATACCGTCAATCAGAGCAAGACATTCCCTTTCAACTACGCTGTAGTTCCGTTCCGCTTTATTTAATTTCCGACTGCCATAGGCAACTGGAAATAGCATGTTCAGGTCACTGTCATCGGCTTGAAGCAGTGTTGACCCGATGCCCTGACCTGACGCGTCGACTCTCAGTACAAAAGGTTTCTTGAGGTCAGGCAACCTCAAAATGGGGTATGCAGACAACTGTCCTTTCAAAGTGCTATACGCGTGTTCGCACTTTTGATCCCATATGACCTTATCAGGACAACCTTTCTTTGTGAGGTCAGTCAGAGGTGCCGTCAGTCCGTTGAAGTTCTGGATGTACTTCTGATAGTATGCACATAGCGATATGAAGGAACGTACGTCTTTCTTCGTTCGGGGTCTTTTTGCTGCCACTATTTTCTCCACGTTCTTCTTAATAGGCCAACTGCATCCGTGAGAAATAGTGTGCCCCAGGAAGTCTAACTGTTCAAACCCGATGAGACATTTGCTAGGTCTGGCTGTGAGACCCGTTTCCTGTAGTCTCCTGAGGAGCATAGCAACCGTAGCAATATGTTCTTCATAGGTTTCCGATGCAATTAAGATGTCATCCATGAAATTATGGATATGGGGACTTTGCAAAGGTTCTAGAAGCTTCCTCATCATCCTGGTGAACACTCCTGGTGCGTTATGCAAACCGAACGGCATCACGTTAAATGTGTAATGTCCTTCACTAGTGCTGAAAGCTAACAAAGGTTTAATTTCCTCCTTGACTGGTATTTGATAATAACCTTTACTGAGGTCAATCTTGGAGAAGATCTTAGCTTTGCTGAGCTTGGTGAACAACTCAGAAACAGTTTGGAGAGGTTCGGGCTGGAATTCCGTTACAGCGTTTAGCAACCTGTAATCAATGCACAGCCGAACTTCCTTATTGGGCTTCTGCAACAGCACTACGCTCGAGCAGTAAGGAGATGTAGACTCACTGATAATTCCTGCCTGACGCAGCTTGTGTATTTCTCCGCGAAGTGCATCAGCTTTAGCGTACGGGATGGGGTAAACTCTGGTTTGAACAGGGGTCTCGTTTGTTAATTTCATATCAAATTCAATGAGATTTGTTCGACCAGGTACATCCGTTAAAACTGCACTGTACTGTTTTAGTAGAGCCCTAGTTTCTGTTTGTTGTTCTGGTGAGAGATTGTCGCCGAACTTGACATCTTTAAAGGATTCTGTGGGTTGCAGTGGATACTCCATGCAACCATCATCATCTTCCTCGTCTTCCGTTGCTATGGCGACAGCCAGGAGATGCTCGGAGGATGGCACCGGTCTTTCCAAATATTTCTTTAGCAGATTTATGTGGAAGACCTTCTCCTTTCCTTTGATGGAGATCTTGTAGTTGGTACGTGAGATCTTTTTAAGGACGATAAACGGTCCTTGCCATCCGATGCGAAGTTTATTGCTTCCGGTTGGAAGTAGCAATAGGACTTTCTCCCCTGGTTGTAGTTCTCTCTCTTTTGCAGCTTTGTTGTATCTTTTAGTAATTTTAGCGCGGGCTTTCTTAAGGTTGGTAGTAGCTAGATCCCATCCTAGCTTTAGCCTTTCCTTAAGCTCAGATACATACTTGCTTGCAGAGACGACTGTCTCGTCAGCATTCTGGTCTGTCAGGGACCGAAGTAAGGCTTCTAGTGGCCCCTTAATAGGTCTGCCAAATAAAAGTGTAGCTGGCGCAAAACCCGTAGACGCTTGGGGTACCTCTCGGTAGGCGAATAAGGCAGCCGATATATATTGGTCCCAGTCTTCCGGTTTCTCCTGACCCAGCTTACGTAACATCATGGTGAGGGTACCGTTAAAACGTTCCACGAGCCCATTTCCGGCCGGATGGTAGGGACTTGTGTGGATATGTTTGGCCCTCAAGATCTTAAAGATCTCCTCCATTAACAGGCTACGGAATTGGGATCCATTGTCCGTCAAAACTTGTTGAGGGAATCCCAACCGTGTAAAAATTTGCACAAGGGCTTCTGCGACATGCTTGGAATTAGTGCATGGTAGCGGTACGGCTTCGGCCCACATAGTGCAAGTGTCAACTAAGGTCAGGATGAACCTGTTCCTTCTTTTGGTCTTTTCCAGAGGACCAATAATGTCGACAGCAACCCGTTCAAATGGAGTCCCTACTATTGGCATTTGCCCCATAGGTACTGGGGGTGTCAAGTGCTTGGGTGCTACACGTTGGCACTGGGCGCAGGATTTCACGTACCTGACAATGTCAGAGTTCATTCCTGGCCACCAATAGTGGTTTTTTATTCGCTGAATAGTGGCGTTTTGTCCCATGTGTCCGCTAAAGGGAAGAGAGTGCCCCATTTCTAAGATCTGGTTTCTGTACTGCGTCGGTACTAGGAGCTGGTTATTCCCCGTGTCCGGGTTGCCCGTTCTACGATACAATACACCATCCTTAGAAAAGATGTCTCCGTTGTGTCTGGGGTCCTTAGCCATGGGCAGTTTTTTAAAGCAGGGCGCCAGAGTAGGGTCCTTTTGTTGCGCCTCCTTCAGTTCATTCGGCAACAAGTTTGGCGCAGGCTCCCTCTCCTTCTTGGCTTGCCCTCTTGTGGTTACCGCTGCCACAATCGGCTCCTTAGGTCTCCCAATGAACACATATCTACATCCCAGGATAACTGGGTAGATCGGATCATCCATTATGGCCGCTTTAATAACTCCTCTGACAAAGTCAGAGTGTATTTCTACCAGTGCGATAGGAAGCGTCCTGGGTGCATCACTCCTGAAAACTCCACTAAGTTTGACGGTTTCCTCTGTCTCCTGACCGGGTTTGACTAGGTGCCTAGCGACAATACAATCAAAACTTAATCCAGTGTCAAAAAGACAAGTAGTGGAGGTACCGTTCAAAATTACAGTTCCTCGAGTTGAGGGTCGGTCCCCCTCAGGTTGAGAATCACTGACATTGACTCTACCTTTCGAGGCTGTATGCAAACATCCAATGCGGTTTGCACCGGTTTGTTTGCCCTGATCAGACGTTCCTGGTGTAGGGGTCTTCCCTTTTCCTTGACCTTGGTGGCCGCGCTGCCACGTAGGCTTGTTGGGTTGATCAGAATTGTTGTTGGGGGGGTATCGTGTTTTGTAGAATTTCGATTTTTCCTGGGGAGGTTTCTGGGTATTGTTATCTCGTTGGTTATAATGTTGAGAGGAAGTGGAAGAATAGGATGCCTGTTCTAGATTCTGTTTTCGAGATGGCTCATCGGTGGGTTTACGTTTAGTGCTGGGAAGTTCGGCCATTGCATTGCTATAGCGTTCGGCTTTATTGAGTATGTCTTCAAGCCTGACTGCCCCCTGTTCAGCCAAAAATCTACGTGTTTCATTCGACAAAGTGGATTTTATCTGCTCCACAAGAACAAGTTCGAGGAGTCCCTCATATGAAAGAGGTAGGTCAGATAATTCAATGCACTTTGTCAGATAACCCGTGAGACGTGAAGAGAACTGTGGAAATGTTTCCGTGCTCTCTTTTCGGCTGTTTCTGAACAACTGCAGAAACTTTCGGGCAGTCATCTCAAACTGCTGTAGTAAGGCCTTTTTCAACATGTCGTAATCATGTTGATTCGGTCCCAGCTTTGTGTACACGTCATAAGCATTGCCTTTCAGTGACGTTGAAAGTTTGAGCGCCCAGCGGGTACTCTCTAACCCATAAAGATTCGCGAGTCTCTCGAATTTTTCTAGGTAGCTGTCAATTTTTTCGTTAGGGCTAGGAAAAGATTCTAAAGAAAACGACATAGCAGTTAATTGGGCAGATTGAGTACTGGAGAGGTCCATTGATTGAGACTGGGGCGAAGACGGCTCTCCGTTAGTCGAAGTAGAGGCGCCCCGACTCTCTAGAGCCTTAAGCGCCAGTTGATGCTGTCTTTCCTTGTCTCTCTCTCTCTCTCTCTCTGCGAGTTTCCATCTCTGCTTCAATTTTCTTCTGTTCCAAAAGACGTTCTTCCGCTTCTTTCTTATCTGCCCTCTCCTGGGCTTCTCTCCTCTCTGTTCTTTCTTTCTCTTCCTTCCTCTCAGCTTCGGCTCTCTGTTGCTTCCGCCTTCCTCTCAGCTTCGGCTCTCTGTTGCTCCGCGTCATATATTTCCAATTCCTGGTTAATAAACGCGTTTGCAGCTTCTGCATCTAATCCTGCCTCTTTCGCTTCCAACCTCAAGATGGACCTCATCTTTATCCTCTCTGCCATTGTTAAAGAATAAGATGAAGTATGCTTAGAGAACTAGTAAGAAGAAACGCGAAAGGGAGGAACTCTGAACCGCTACGAGAAAAAAAAAACACAAGTACAAATTTACCTGTGTTACCTCCTACCTGTACTGTGCAAACTTATCGCTGCTATTATCTGGCAATTAAGGCTCTAAACGCAAGCGACTATGCCACTAAATGGTAAGTTACACTGGAAAAGAATCTACTTTTACTAACAGTAGAGAAAAATTTATATTAAAACAATTTAAAAGGAAAAAAAAAATTTCCCCTAAATTTTAAATCTCTGACAACAAACTCCGTCCCTAAAGTCAATTATTGAGATGAGACGTTGTTAACTTAATTTTAAAAACAGAACAATCCGTCTTTAGCTAAGCTCAACTCTTTTAACTTCAAAAACCTTAGTGACTGTAAAACAATCACGCAATCCCAGCAACTTTTATAAAGAAAGAAATATAATTATCTCCGCCAGAGGATAATAAAATAGCAAATATATTTGTTTATCTGTACTTTCTACTGCTGTGGAGAGAAAACAACCTGTAAATATGCTGTGTGGACAACCCAAATACTTAAAGAACGTTTGTCTAGGGGTGTAATTATTTATTTATTTCCCTAATTCACAAAGACAAATCATTCACACTCTACCTAGTTAGACCCAAACTAAATCAGACTCAAAATATCTTTAACCCGGCTATGCGATTGCCTCAAATGTAGCTCAAGATCCCAGAACCAGCCCACAAATATGTGTGCATCAAATGTATCTCAAAATTATCCCAGACGAGCCAGCCAAATATTGTCGTAAATTTATTTTGAGAGAAAAGAGTCGTAGAAATAGTGGTCCGGTTTAGAGTGGAAAATGATGATGGAAAGCTCAGTGATAGAAAATGTAGAGATTTAATAGTTACTTCACAGCGTGCTGGAGGAGAGTAAAGACAGACTTATTTACGACAAATCGTGTCTCTCAATCTTCTCTTTCACTCTCCTGGTCAAACAATTATTTGCCAGTTTTCCAGACTCGCATCTGCGCGCTCACCGATTTGGTGTTTTCAAACACACACACGACGTTGATACAAACTATATTAAACGAATAGGGGAAAAGTTGGGCTTTGGGTATATCCAACACACAGAACTAAATGAGTTTATGTGATTTTATTCACTTTAAACATCAATCACTAAAAATATCAGATATTACATAAATTATCATAAGTACACAAATGCAAATAACAAGTTTGGGAGGGGGTGAAGAAGATTGGTATCGACTAAGCCCTTCCCGCTCATTAGACAAAGACAAACCCAGTCCAGAGATAGATAATATCAGGAACACGGGTACGTTAACCTAACAGTAAAGTTAATTACTCTGAAAGAGGTGTTACCAAGTTAGGTATAAGTGATAGAAAAAAAAAAACCTGTTCTTCCCAGCTGTTCTTCCCTTTACTAAGCAAATGGAAAGGAGGTGGTTTTAAACAGAGTTAACAAATTATCAACTATCCCACTTAAAGGAACAATGTAGGGTATACAGAAAAGATATATGTTACCAGGTAAGCAAGTTAACAAAATGGTCACACAAAAGAATTAATTTCCTGTCATTCATACACGCGCTAGCAAAGGCCTTCACTCATCTTGCTCTCACTTACCGATTGTGAAAAAATCTTGCACTCCATAGAATAACACAACAGCAGTTACACCTCAACTAAATGTATGAGTGTTTGTTCAAGTTCTAGCCCCAGATTATCGGGTAGGCGGTCAGCACATAAAAGGATCCCGTAATCGCTGGAAAATGAATCTGTAGTTGTGTCTCTTTTCTTAATAACAGTTTCTATGGGAGGGCACGGTCTCTGATACCGGGGTGAGGATGGTGTGGTCTATTTGACTATGCCACTGATAATAAAATTCTTACGCGTGCTGGTACACTTTATCCGTGAGGTATGGTTTAAGT
Organism: Oreohelix idahoensis; assembly: GCA_024509875.1. Lineage (NCBI taxonomy): Eukaryota > Metazoa > Mollusca > Gastropoda > Stylommatophora > Oreohelicidae > Oreohelix > Oreohelix idahoensis. The sequence continues at coordinate 185,340 of JAMPIV010002350.1, forward strand.
CCAGTGAGAAACTAGTCACATCACTGTTCAGGAAATTATGAATTATCTCTCTGTGTCAGTAAACTAACAAAGCTCGGGCCAGTGTTCTTCTTCCCGTTACGACTTAAGTTGTTTGATGGTGCGTTAAATTTGTCTTTGGGTGTGCTTTCTTTGCTATAAGTTAGATAGCGGAATTCCAAACATAGAATCGCCTCAAAGATTAAAAATTTACACAGTCTCAACAAGTTCTGCGTCAGGGGAACTCTACACACTGTTTATGCTTTGCTTAGCTTAGATTGATTTCTTTATTGCTTTCTTAATGCTGGGATCGCACAGGTTACGATCACTCGCTTTGCACAGAATTAGAAATCACTGCAAATATATATAAAATCCAGGGGAAAATCTATAACAAGATTTCAATAAAGCTAGTGCTTCTGTAAAGGTCTGGCCAGCGAGTGATAACGTGTCTAGTTCTTCATGGTCTATTTAGCTAAAATGGAATGTAAGTTGAGTGGGACATGATAAACTTGACAACTTATTTGATCTCACGAACTTTTGGGGATCTGACCGCTAAATCAAGAGAAGAAACCGCCCCCTGGTCTTCGTATCTCCGTTCGCTGCTACCCGTTCGCTTTCCCCGTTCGCTCGGTTCCTCGATTGACACCGAGACGCGAAATTAGCGGCAAGCAACTGCGTCTCGTATCAGGGAAAACTACTGTCTTTGATAGCGCCGATAGTCTCCCCTAAGATCCCTCGGTCTGTCTCTTAGATCTCGTGCCGCCTACTAAATGAGTCCCGGTGGAATGAGTTCTGGTAAACGAAAAGTTACAACAAATGTTCAGGGGTTCTAATGTTATGAAAAGCCAAGGGTCCCTTTAAATCATCCATCATATCAGGGAAAATTCACTTGTCAAACTAGACGTACGTCACACCAGTCCGTCTGCTCTCTCTTCTTCTTCTTTCTTCTTCCGTCCTTAGCCACCGACCGTCAAAGCACAATGAGACGATATCCACCGCATGGCGACCCCGCGCCGGCCGCACAGTTCAGAAAGTAGGGCCTGTATAACTGGCAATTTTCTGGACTGAAGTGCTTGGAGTGCTGATCTTGCATCTGTCAGGAATACTACAGGCCGCGGACCGAGACCGGTGCTCAGTAGTTTCTCAGTTGCCACCCTGATTGCCTGGACCTCTGCATCATAGCCGCCACAGAATTTCCCCGTTGGTACCCTGACCGTATCCCTAGTGTTGTTTGGGCATTCCATGTACACACCTGCTCCTCCATTCTTTACTGCATTCTGTGCTGACCCATCCGTGTACACTCGGACCCAGAGGCCCCGCGGGTATTCATCATCCAGGAAACTGAGAGTGACTGTCCCACGTCGCACGCTGTTCTGTTCATCCCTGTCGAATATTCCTTTCACTTTTGTGTGGATGTGTACTGGTAGTCCATGCTCCTCTCTCCAAGGGGTTTGTTCTGGCACAGACTTTAGAGGGCTGTTAACTTCAGGCAGGTCTGAGGTTTGTCTACGAAATCGTTTGGCCTGGTGGATAAAGCTGCTTCTTTTCAGTCGCCCCATTGCTAGGTTTTGGAATCTGTCCTTCATTGGATGGCTCGGCATACAGAGGAACTTTTCTGCCTGTGTTAGCACTTTCGTGTCTCTGCGTTCTCTCAGTGCTTGTATCCTCCCCATTTTCTCCATCTCCACTATAGGCGTTGCAAAAGAGTCGTGATACAGTGGATCCCTTCTCACTGCACCATCCCTGGAAATGAAGAGGCTGACAGATTGGCAAAGGAAGGGGGAAAGCTTCCTCAACTTGACACAAATATAACTTATGAGGAGGCCAAGAGTTTTATCAAGCGCAGGTACAGGCACAAGTGGGAAGAAGGGCATCTAGGTCACACAAAAATGATCCATATTACCAGCTCAGCAGAAGTGAACAAGTGGTAATCTTCAGACTTCGCACGGGTCATAACAGATTGAGATACCATCTATTCAACAAATTAAAGATAGGAACTACTGATGAGTGTGACTGTGGCACCGATAAAATGACTGCCGAACATCTGCTTCAAAGGTGCCCAACATATGAGGAACAGAGAAAACGCATATGGTCATCACCAGTACCATTCCTGGAGAAAATCTATGGAGATATCAACAGCCTCAGCTGACCACTGCTTTCTTTGAACTTATTCAAGTTGACATCTGAGGGTGAACGAAGAAGAAGAAGAAAACGGCAAACGATATTTCATTCAATTCTATATTCTTGATTTCCAAAATTGCTGTCGTTCAACTCCGAGAATCATACCTTTTTCCAAAATTGCTGTCGTTCAACCCCGAGAATCATACCTTTTTTCCAAAATTGCTGTCGTTCAACCCCGAGAATCATACCTTTTTCCAAACTTCCTCGGCAAATTTAATGGATGTTGGTGAGTTATTGCCGGTTGAAGATCATGCACTGAGTATGGTTACTTTAGTGATCTCTTGTTAATCGTGCTTTGTTTAGTATTACGCGAATTAGGGTGAAGGTGTTCATACAACTCAGTAGCATGGTATGAAGAAGTAGTGCATGTAACTTGAACTCAGCAACATTAATGAAGTAATTAATTCCTTTCAGATTGAGTCCGTAATATTTAATCACATATACACACAGGATGATCATTTCAAATAGAAACAGAACATAAGTCCTTATAAGTCATGCATAAATTAATCAATAACGTAGACTGCTGGTTTACGTGTCAATGTCCGTTTAAGGATACAATGCAGTATTGTCGTCAGAACATCACAGCTATATGCACGCGCAGCTAGACATGGCTACCTGCCGACAGTGAGACTGCGAGTCTGAATATTTTATACGAATTTGACGATTATTCTCCTCCTTCTGAGAATTCTAGTTAAATACTAACCTCCATAAATTTTCCTCTCATATAGAGTTCTAGGACTGACCCTGGTCCATCAAAAATGCACATATAAATGGCTATATCATGCCATTGAATTGGAAGGTTAGAAAAACGCAGCTATTCAGCTTGGCGGTCAAGTAACAAAGGGTAGCGTCTCCTAGTTACCGACTGTGTCCTAAACAACGCTAGACACGTCATAATCGATCGTGTATGGAGCGTTCAATAATTGAAACATCTATCGCAATATATTAAATGTCTTAACCTTTACATTTGCACGTCCGATAACCTTTAGCAGACGGCGTTAATATCATATACCGTAACAATTCCCTGTACACCGGGGAAAAAAAAAAATCGATAGATTTTTTTTCAAGATCTATCCGACTTAACAATTTTTCAAAAAAAATTTTAATACAATCGTGACATATGGCCGACGTACATTATAAAAAAAATCTTAATCTAATACTTGTGTGAGATTTATTTTCTCTTTTCATGATTTCTTCTTTTCATATTTCGTTCTCTTTTTTTGTTCTTTCATTTCATTTTTTTCTCACATTTCATTTTATTGATATTAATTCAATTAAGAAGTTAAGTTAACTAATTAATTAGTATAGGATATGATGATCCATCCGTAGTCTTGATCCTGATGAATTCTTTTAGGCAAAAATGTTCAAACGTTTACGTTGGAAAGAAATGTCATTTATCCCAGCATCCAAGAATTAAGTGCACATAGGATAATAAGTTCGACTTGTCGTCAGACATTGTTCCATGATTGTTCAACGAATATTCATATATCGTGTATGGACGTTAGACGAAGTTTCAATGTCAATATGTATACCTTGATTGTCTTTAGTTCAATTCTGTGATGCATATAGTGTTCAATGTAGTGATGATTGACGTATTTTAGGAATGTTAATGTTGATTATTCGTCGTCAATAGGATTACGTGACAACGCATCCGCCACAATGTTTTCAGTGCCAGGAATATGTTCAATGGAGAATTCAAATGGCTGTAGGATGATTGCATATCTGGCGAGTTTTTGGCTCTTATGGTTAGATCGACGCAAAGATGCTACAGCACGTTGGTCCGTCTGTATGGTGAAGGGAGCACCAAGCAAGAACTTTTCAAGTTTAGTTATTGCCCATATCACTGATAAAAGTTCCTTGTCCACTGTGGAATACTTTGTTTCTGCCGGCTTTAGCTTTCTTGAAATATATAAGGTAGGATGTAGAATGCCATCATGGTTCTCCTTTGTAGGTTTAGCAGTTAGATGATAATTCCTTAGAGTGTCGAAAACATATCTAAGTCCCGAAACATGTTCCTCAAACGACGAACTAAACAAGCATATGTCGTCAATATATGTAATAACGTCTGGTCTACCTGATAAAATTTGTCGCATCAGGCGAATGAAGGTAGCTGGCGCATTAACAAGCCCAAAAGGCATCACATTCCACTGGTATAGACCTTGTGGAGTGGAAAATGCGGTGTAGTACTTAGCCTTTTCGGTCAGTGGTATCTGCCAATAACCTTTAGTTAAGTCTATCTTACTAAATATAGTTGCGTTGGATAGACGTGGCAGTAAGTCGTCGATAAGTGGATGTGGTTCGCTGTCAACTATAGTCTTAGCATTTAATTTTCTATAATCAACACATAGTCTGATGTTATTGTCCTTCTTCCGGACAATCACTAATGGAGAAGAGAATGGCGAATTACTAGTCTCAATGATTCCCAGAGACAACATCTGTTCAAGTTCCTTAGTAGTTTTAGCAAGGAAATGTAAAGGAAGAGAATAGGGATGTACACGAATAGGTGTATCATCATTGAGAGTAATGTCATGACTGATAGCCGATGTGCGACCCGGGACGTCGGTCAATACATCTGGATAAGATTGTAATAGATTAGCAATCTGTAGACGCTGTTGCGGTGTAACCGTTGAAGAGATGGTTACATCCCGCCAAGATTCAGTAGGTTGAACTACTGGTACCGGTAACGGTAACTGTACCTCAGGAAAAGAAGATTCTTCTTCCTGGATGACAGATAAGTTAGAATAATAACAAGTAGATACTGTGTTGTCATCTAGTTCATGAAAAATTGACTGTAAGTGTTCAGGACGTGTATGAAATTGCTTGAGCATGTTAATATGAAATATCTTTTTGTGTCCCTTGATATCTAAGACGTAATCAACGTCGGAAATTTTATCAATGACTTTGTAAGGACCATTCCAAGATATCAATAACGTTTATTGTTATTGTGAGGAGGAAGAACACATAAGCCTCATCGCCTGGGAATAATTGGCGTAATCGTCGAGACCTATTTTGTAGAGATCGAGCCTTAGCTTTTGCAGCCTCAGAAGAAGCTGTTGCCAACTGGCAAGACTCAATAATGTTCTTCCGAAGATTAATTACATACTCGTAAGATGACTGAGTGTCCTGAGTCATCTCCTCGTCAATTAATAAGTCTTTTATTAGTCCCATAGGACCTCTTGGGGGAGCACCAAAAACTAATTCAAAGGGAGAGAAGCCAGTTTGTTCATGCGGTACCTCCCGATAAGCAAATAGAACAGCTGGGAGTGCTCTGTCCCAGTCATGAGGGTGCTTAGAAGTAACCTTATGTAGTAGTTGTTTAAGTGTACGGTTAAGTCTTTCAACCGCACCATTACTCATCGGATGATAAATACTACTTAAATTCCTATCAATGTTCCAAGTTTTCATGACTTCCTTCATGGTGTCAGATATAACTGTGACCCATGGTCTGATAAAAGTTTTCTAGGAAACCCTATTCTAGAAAAGATGAGATGTAGTGCATCAGCTACATCTGTGGTAGTGGTGGTCTTTAATGGGATAGCTTCTGGCCATCGTGTGCACAAATCAATGCACGTAAGGACGAATCTATTTCCTCTGGCCGATGGTAGCAATGGACCAATAATACCTATTGCCATCTTGTCAAACGGTCTTA
>JAMPIV010002351.1:0-35038 GCA_024509875.1 Oreohelix idahoensis
TATATCATGGCTACTTTACATACATGTATAAGATGAGCACAGATGACCAATGGTGTATTAAAACATGAAAAACAGAACTACATTTTTACACTTTTTCAGACTTTCATATCTTCTGTTGCAACTTAAAGCACAATGTTCCTTATAATACTGAAACTTAAAGTAACATTCCACCTATAACTTATCACCACATGAAAACTGCAGTTTCCAACACAATAAATGTGTCTGAAGGTTTGTTATCACACTATATCAAATGTCCGATTGGCAAAGTGGTTAGAGCGCTGGTCTCTCGCAGCGATGGTGCCGGGATCGATTCACGGTATCGACACGCTTCATCCTACCCAGCTGAAAATGGGTACCTGACTTTGCACTTGAGTTAGGGAAGTAAAAGGCAGCGAGGAAGGATACTGGTCACCCAACATCTCGATGCTGGCCCTAGTATAGTGAAGTCTCTAACATTTCACTCCCCTACGGCAGTATCTACTATGGGGCTACATTTTTTATATCACATATATACAGCACCGTCATTTGAAAGCCCTTTCTCCGGTCGAAGTTGACCTGGTGACCTAACGGTTACTACGTCCAACACACGGCTTAACTAAAAGCGCGTGGACAGACAGTCGGGATTCCAACTTTCCTCATCTCAAAGCATGCCCACAGAAAGTGGATCGTTTACTTCTAATATAAATAATAAGCTTTATTTGCGCACTGGCCTCTTTCAAGGCACCCTCATCAATATTTTTATATATCAATGCTATTTTTAGCATTATTCTGTAAAACCTAGTCACAACAATCAAACCAGCCAATGGAATCACAACTGATATCTGCATGTTATAATATTAATGTTGTCATGATACCGGCGAAATCCACTGCTGATTTATCACATACTCTGTTCTGTGGATACTTACCGTTGATTGTCGGAAGAACACGGAAGCTACGGGAAAATCCGATGGACTTTCGGATCGCATACTTTCTTACATGGACATGTTAACCTAAAACTAACACACAAGTTTATTTGTATATCTCGGTGAAGATAGCTTGGAATCGGATCATATTTTCACAATATAAACTAAAGCTACCAAAGGATTAATGGAATACATTTGGAATTTACTCCTTGGTTTTATTTTTGAGATATTGTAAAGTTTGTTGCGAAACTAGCACAATCCAGCAGAATCTCAGAAAAATTGGGTTCACGGAAGAATTTGCATTCGCGTGTTTCTGAGACGTACGCAAGCTTAGCGTAAAAGAGCACTTGGATTTGAATCAGACTCACACTTAAAAAACTAAATCGACGTAGCTGCCACACGGATACAGTGAGATGAGAAGAGCTGATATCTGTTTGCTTGCATCGAAAGATACCACAGCGTGATACGAGAGAGAAGTAATACTGCCATTGTTTGCAGTTAAGCTTGAAAACAGCTGTCGTCGGCGTAATACTCGTGTCTGAGGGTATATATATATATATATATATATATATATATATATATATATATATATATATATATATATATATATATATATATATATATATATATATATATATATATATATATATATATATATATATATATAGTTAACATTACACTCAGTTTGGTGTTATGTGGAATAAAGTTTAATGTTTTATTAAAATTCTTGCTATGCTTACCATGATCTGAAAACATACCTTTATGTTTGTTTCATATTAATTTATCTATAGGTTCTGCTGTGTTCCTGAATGAAAATGACTTATATCAATGTTATGCTTACCATAATTTCCATGTATAAAGATTTTACTTGATGCCCGAAGGAAGAAGGCGTTTCTAACCATTTAACCCAAAAATCCTTTTCGGGACTAACAGTTCTTTTGTTGTTATAGCTTATTACAGAATGTTATGCACAAAGAGTGCATTTTGTCTTCTTCTGTCAATGTACTTTCTGGAAGACGACTTTGTTGAACACTGTATATAAATTATGTATTAATTGTTAAATGTATTAGTATGACGTACCCCCATTTGACTGACACTACAGCCACATTGACCGTGTGGTCTATAAATGAGGAAATCTGATGACTCAGTGGCCTGTCAGCATCGGAGGTGCGTCTTGGATGTCAAATACAAGTTCCAACCCCTCGCCATATATACTTGAGGAAGTTGAGGGGAACTGCGGTAAGACGTGGAATACAATGGGTGGGTTTGAAAAAAAAAAAATATAAAAAAGGTGATTCGTCTTACGAGGACAAAAGACAAAGAAAATAGTCTACGTTACGGCCACAAGGCCTTCGTCAGGAAAGGAAAGAAAGTGAAGTCTAGATAGGACACATAAAAAACTTAATAAAATAATAAAATAAAAACTGGGTACTTCCCTGAAGGCAAGAACCGAAATTCGCTGTCTTGTTGAAGAGCGCGTGGCTGAACAAAAAGCGACTTCCGCCGCCGGGTGTACACAATACATAGTGAAAAACTAAAAAACGAAACCGGACAATAAACTACCCAACGGGATAAAAGTGGGGACTGGAAATAGAAGAGGACAGAATGAGTGGGAGATAAATAAAAATGAAATTAAAAAATGTATATGGCATACAAATAGAAGAATAGGATAAGAGTGGAAAGAGTCAAATAGAGCAAGAGAGGAAAGGGTGACCTCAGACAAAGGTGTGAAAAGTGTTGAGACCGGCTGGTTTTAGACACCCCATGCGGTGTATAAGACGGTTTCTCAAGCTGTTCTCGGCTGCAGTGTCAGAGGAGCAGGATCGGATCGCTGTGACCTGGATGTCGATGGGACCATGGTGGTCAGGACCATTGAAGTGTATGGCAACTGGTGTGGACTTTTGCTGAGCGATGTCATTTAAGTGCTGGCTGAATCTGTCCCCAAGTCGTTTGCCTGTTTGGCCAATATAAGTTTTGCAGCAACGTTTACATATGATCGTATAAATGACATTGCGCGATTCACACGTGAAGCTACTAGTGATGGTGTACGTAGCCTTAGGAAAGGACACCTTCTGGGTTGAGGTGACATACTTGCACGTGTTGCATCTTGTCCGACCACAGGGTAGTGTGCCAAAGTGAGTGGCATTCTCCTTTGGGAGACGGCTGTGAACAAGAAGATCCTTCAAGTTCTTGTCACGTCTATATGCCACCAAAGGTGCTTCACTGAATACTTCTTGGGTCACAGGCTCTGCTTGGAGGATAGGGAGGTGGCGGAAAAGGATCTGTTTGACAGTAGTACTATGAGGGTGATGGGTCAAGATTAATTTGACTCTATCCGAAGTGGATTTATGGTGAGGTATGAGGGCCTCCTGACGAGAGATGGGGAGCACACGTTGGAGAGCAGAGGTGAGAACATGTTCTGGATAAAGTCTGTTACGGAAGAAGTCCAACATCTCATTTGCTCGTAAGTGGAAGTCATCGTCGTCTTGGCATAAACGGCGGAGGCGGAGAAGTTGTGAAAAAGGAAGGGAGTCACGACAGGCCCGAGGATGAGAAGAGGTATACAGGAGGTAGCTGTGGGCATCTGTCGGCTTGTAGTATACTGAGGTATTAAGGCCGGAGGGCGTGATAGAAATAGTAATGTCAAGGAAGTTGACAGAAACTGTGGAGACGAGGGAGGTGAACTTAATGGTGGGGTGAAAGTGGTTCACAAAGTCGATGAAGCGGTGTAAATCAGTCTCAGACATATCTGTGAGACCTATGCCATCATCGATATATCTGCGGTAAAACCCAGGGAAAGGACCGGAGTATTGTTGCCATATCTGATGCTCCAAGTGGCCCATGAATAGACAGGCATAGCTGGGACCCATCTTCGTTCCCATGGCAACACCACTAATTTGGTCAAAAAATTGACCATTGAATTCAAAGGAATTCAGGTTAAGGACCAGTTCAGCAAGACGGAGAAGGGTGTCAGTGGATATAGAAGGGCAAGTGCGCTGATCCAGAAAAAACCGAAGAGCTCGGAGACCATCAGAGTGGGGAATAGAGGTATACAGAGAGCAGACGTCTAGCAAGAAAAGACGGTAGGAGCGGTCTGCTGGGAGTCGGATAGAGGAGAAAGTAGTAAGAGCGTGATTGGTGTCTTTGATGAAGGAGGGAAGACTCTCAACGATAGGCTGGAAAATGCTGTCGAGGAAGTCAGAAATGTGTTCAGTAGGACAAGAACAGGCTGAGACAATAGGTCTTCCAGGGTTTTCGATCTTGTGAATTTTGGGGAGCATGTAGAATACAGGCTTGCCCAAAGAGCTGTCATGAATCCTAAGACGAGATGCCCCGGGAGGAAGATCATTACTATTGATAAGCTGTTTAATGGTGTTGTGTACAATGCGATTGTTAGAGACAGTCGCATCGCTGGTCCTAGACCTGTAAAAAGAGCCATTGGTCAACTGGTTTTTACCTTCACTTAGGTACAAGTCTTTCTGCCAGACGACAATGGCTCCTCCCTTGTCAGCCGGTTTGATGACAATGTCGTCTCTACGGCGAAGAAGGGAGAGAGCACTAGACTCTGCCGAAGTGAGATTGGAATAATGCAATCTACGAGGGCGGAGCTGCTGAATGTCATGGATGGTGTTCTTGATATACAGGTCCAGGGCATGAGAGGCTCCAGGTTTAGGTGTAAAGGGAGGTTTAGTAGAGTCAGAAAAGCGTGCAAAGATGTCGGATTCAGCCTGAGACTGCGGAGTGCTGTCTTCCTCTCTAAAATGGAGCTTCAGCCTCATGCGACGGTGAAACCGATGAACATCCTGGAGGAGATTGTATTGGTCTAGGGTCGGACGAAGAGGAACAAATTTTAAGCCCTTACTAAGAACAGAGCGCTCTTCCTCAGAGAGGGGTAGATCTGGGGGGATGCAGACTACCTGAGCGCATGATGGAGTGAAGGATGGAGGGGTAGCTTTGGGGGTAGGGATGAGACGGGATAGTTTATGGTGTTTAGACGTGGAAAGGAACTCATGCAGCTGCCGGTTCAGTGTGTGGATAGTGGTGCGTATCATAGAATAGAAAGGGAAGTTGTTGGAGGTGAGACAACGTAAGCGAAGCAGAAGCTGGGTCTGTTGGGCACTGAGGTCTGATAAAAGGCGGGAGTGACTGGCGACCACTACGCGCATACGTTGAAAGCCACATCTGGTCTCAATTCGTTGTAGGAGACGTTGTTCCCTAGGATTGAGTGTACCAGCAGATGGATGAAAATTGGAAGAAAATCCATTAGGAAGAATTTTGTGGTGGAGGCAGGTGTGAATAAAGTGGAGATGAGAGGTGAATCTAGTTTTCTTGAAAGTAACGAACGCAAAGTCAATAGCGACACGGGATATATCAGGAGGTAGGGAGCTAAAGCTGGTGGTGACCGACACACGGAGAGAGTTGATAAAATATTTCAGAGAGGGCATAGTGGGGAAAAAGAAAAACGTCCAGAAAATAAAATATGAAATAAATAAAATATAAAACGCTAAATGAAAATAGAGATTAATGAACCAATAAATAAATAGGGTAGATTGCGGTAATATAAGGTATGAAGGAAGAATGGGGAAATACGAAAAAAAATAATAATAAGTAGGCCTAAGTAGGATATAAAATACTGAGAAAAGGAGATAGGATAGGATCAGGGAGATAAGCAGGATAGGTAGATAGAGATACGAGATAACAGAGACACGGTGCAGTCAAAAAAAATATATATAATTGAGGAAGTTGAGGGGAACTGCGGTAAGACGTGGAATACAATGGGTGGGTTTGAAAAAAAAAATATAAAAAAGGTCCTCATACCTCACCATAAATCCACTTCGGATAGAGTCAAATTAATCTTGACCCATCACCCTCATAGTACTACTGTCAAACAGATCCTTTTCCGCCACCTCCCTATCCTCCAAGCAGAGCCTGTGACCCAAGAAGTATTCAGTGAAGCACCTTTGGTGGCATATAGACGTGACAAGAACTTGAAGGATCTTCTTGTTCACAGCCGTCTCCCAAAGGAGAATGCCACTCACTTTGGCACACTACCCTGTTCTGAGGTCCCCCTTTCCTCTCTTGCTCTATTTGACTCTTTCCACTCTTATCCTATTCTTCTATTTGTATGCCATATACATTTTTTAATTTCATTTTTATTTATCTCCCACTCATTCTGTCCTCTTCTATTTCCAGTCCCCACTTTTATCCCGTTGGGTAGTTTATTGTCCGGTTTCGTTTTTTAGTTTTTCACTATGTATTGTGTACACCCGGCGGCGGAAGTCGCTTTTTGTTCAGCCACGCGCTCTTCAACAAGACAGCGAATTTCGGTTCTTGCCTTCAGGGAAGTACCCAGTTTTTATTTTATTATTTTATTAAGTTTTTTATGTGTCCTATCTAGACTTCACTTTCTTTCCTTTCCTGACGAAGGCCTTGTGGCCGTAACGTAGACTATTTTCTTTGTCTTTTGTCCTCGTAAGACGAATCACCTTTTTTATATTTTTTTTTTCAAACCCACCCATTGTATTCCACGTCTTACCGCAGTTCCCCTCAACTTCCTCGATTATATATATTTTTTTTGACTGCACCGTGTCTCTGTTATCTCGTATCTCTATCTACCTATCCTGCTTATCTCCCTGATCCTATCCTATCTCCTTTTCTCAGTATTTTATATCCTACTTAGGCCTACTTATTATTATTTTTTTTTCGTATTTCCCCATTCTTCCTTCATACCTTATATTACCGCAATCTACCCTATTTATTTATTGGTTCATTAATCTCTATTTTCATTTAGCGTTTGATATTTTATTTATTTCATATTTTATTTTCTGGACGTTTTTCTTTTTCCCCACTATGCCCTCTCTGAAATATTTTATCAACTCTCTCCGTGTGTCGGTCACCACCAGCTTTAGCTCCCTACCTCCTGATATATCCCGTGTCGCTATTGACTTTGCGTTCGTTACTTTCAAGAAAACTAGATTCACCTCTCATCTCCACTTTATTCACACCTGCCTCCACCACAAAATTCTTCCTAATGGATTTTCTTCCAATTTTCATCCATCTGCTGGTACACTCAATCCTAGGGAACAACGTCTCCTACAACGAATTGAGACCAGATGTGGCTTTCAACGTATGCGCGTAGTGGTCGCCAGTCACTCCCGCCTTTTATCAGACCTCAGTGCCCAACAGACCCAGCTTCTGCTTCGCTTACGTTGTCTCACCTCCAACAACTTCCCTTTCTATTCTATGATACGCACCACTATCCACACACTGAACCGGCAGCTGCATGAGTTCCTTTCCACGTCTAAACACCATAAACTATCCCGTCTCATCCCTACCCCCAAAGCTACCCCTCCATCCTTCACTCCATCATGCGCTCAGGTAGTCTGCATCCCCCCAGATCTACCCCTCTCTGAGGAAGAGCGCTCTGTTCTTAGTAAGGGCTTAAAATTTGTTCCTCTTCGTCCGACCCTAGACCAATACAATCTCCTCCAGGATGTTCATCGGTTTCACCGTCGCATGAGGCTGAAGCTCCATTTTAGAGAGGAAGACAGCACTCCGCAGTCTCAGGCTGAATCCGACATCTTTGCACGCTTTTCTGACTCTACTAAACCTCCCTTTACACCTAAACCTGGAGCCTCTCATGCCCTGGACCTGTATATCAAGAACACCATCCATGACATTCAGCAGCTCCGCCCTCGTAGATTGCATTATTCCAATCTCACTTCGGCAGAGTCTAGTGCTCTCTCCCTTCTTCGCCGTAGAGACGACATTGTCATCAAACCGGCTGACAAGGGAGGAGCCATTGTCGTCTGGCAGAAAGACTTGTACCTAAGTGAAGGTAAAAACCAGTTGACCAATGGCTCTTTTTACAGGTCTAGGACCAGCGATGCGACTGTCTCTAACAATCGCATTGTACACAACACCATTAAACAGCTTATCAATAGTAATGATCTTCCTCCCGGGGCATCTCGTCTTAGGATTCATGACAGCTCTTTGGGCAAGCCTGTATTCTACATGCTCCCCAAAATTCACAAGATCGAAAACCCTGGAAGACCTATTGTCTCAGCCTGTTCTTGTCCTACTGAACACATTTCTGACTTCCTCGACAGCATTTTCCAGCCTATCGTTGAGAGTCTTCCCTCCTTCATCAAAGACACCAATCACGCTCTTACTACTTTCTCCTCTATCCGACTCCCAGCAGACCGCTCCTACCGTCTTTTCTTGCTAGACGTCTGCTCTCTGTATACCTCTATTCCCCACTCTGATGGTCTCCGAGCTCTTCGGTTTTTTCTGGATCAGCGCACTTGCCCTTCTATATCCACTGACACCCTTCTCCGTCTTGCTGAACTGGTCCTTAACCTGAATTCCTTTGAATTCAATGGTCAATTTTTTGACCAAATTAGTGGTGTTGCCATGGGAACGAAGATGGGTCCCAGCTATGCCTGTCTATTCATGGGCCACTTGGAGCATCAGATATGGCAACAATACTCCGGTCCTTTCCCTGGGTTTTACCGCAGATATATCGATGATGGCATAGGTCTCACAGATATGTCTGAGACTGATTTACACCGCTTCATCGACTTTGTGAACCACTTTCACCCCACCATTAAGTTCACCTCCCTCGTCTCCACAGTTTCTGTCAACTTCCTTGACATTACTATTTCTATCACGCCCTCCACCTTAATACCTCAGTATACTACAAGCCGACAGATGCCCACAGCTACCTCCTGTATACCTCTTCTCATCCTCGGGCCTGTCGTGACTCCCTTCCTTTTTCACAACTTCTCCGCCTCCGCCGTTTATGCCAAGACGACGATGACTTCCACTTACGAGCCAATGAGATGTTGGACTTCTTCCGTAACAGACTTTATCCAGAACATGTTCTCACCTCTGCTCTCCAACGTGTGCTCCCCATCTCTCGTCAGGAGGCCCTCATACCTCACCATAAATCCACTTCGGATAGAGTCAAATTAATCTTGACCCATCACCCTCATAGTACTACTGTCAAACAGATCCTTTTCCGCCACCTCCCTATCCTCCAAGCAGAGCCTGTGACCCAAGAAGTATTCAGTGAAGCACCTTTGGTGGCATATAGACGTGACAAGAACTTGAAGGATCTTCTTGTTCACAGCCGTCTCCCAAAGGAGAATGCCACTCACTTTGGCACACTACCCTGTGGTCGGACAAGATGCAACACGTGCAAGTATGTCACCTCAACCCAGAAGGTGTCCTTTCCTAAGGCTACGTACACCATCACTAGTAGCTTCACGTGTGAATCGCGCAATGTCATTTATACGATCATATGTAAACGTTGCTGCAAAACTTATATTGGCCAAACAGGCAAACGACTTGGGGACAGATTCAGCCAGCACTTAAATGACATCGCTCAGCAAAAGTCCACACCAGTTGCCATACACTTCAATGGTCCTGACCACCATGGTCCCATCGACATCCAGGTCACAGCGATCCGATCCTGCTCCTCTGACACTGCCAGCCGAGAACAGCTTGAGAACCGTCTTATACACCGCATGGGGTGTCTAAAACCAGCCGGTCTCAACACTTTTCACACCTTTGTCTGAGGTCACCCTTTCCTCTCTTGCTCTATTTGACTCTTTCCACTCTTATCCTATTCTTCTATTTGTATGCCATATACATTTTTTAATTTCATTTTTATTTATCTCCCACTCATTCTGTCCTCTTCTATTTCCAGTCCCCACTTTTATCCCGTTGGGTAGTTTATTGTCCGGTTTCGTTTTTTAGTTTTTCACTATGTATTGTGTACACCCGGCGGCGGAAGTCGCTTTTTGTTCAGCCACGCGCTCTTCAACAAGACAGCGAATTTCGGTTCTTGCCTTCAGGGAAGTACCCAGTTTTTATTTTATTATTTTATTAAGTTTTTTATGTGTCCTATCTAGACTTCACCCGCCATATATACTTGCAGATTCAAACTTGTGGTGAGAGTCGGTCACTTATATGTGGGAACTGTCATTAGTGGTCCAACGTTGTCACCTGGAATAGCACATAAGGAAGGCAAACCCGAGGCCTGTAAACAGTAAATTAATATTAGACAAACATAAAGGTATGTTTTCAGGCAGCCACATTGACCGTATGGTCTATAAATGAGGAAATCTGATGACTCAGTGGCCTGTCAGCATCGGAGGTGCGTCTTGGATGTCAAATACAAGTTCCAACCCCTCGCCATATATACTTGCAGATTCAAACTTGTGGTGAGAGTCGGTCACTTATATGTGGGAACTGTCATTAGTGGTCCAACGTTGTCACCTGGAATAGCACATAAGGAAGGGAAACCCGAGGCCTGTAAACAGTAAATTAATATTAGACAAACATAAAGGTATGTCTCAAGGTCCAGGTGTACCAATTGTAGAGAGACAATCACATCACAAATATAGCAGATTAGTAAACTGTTAAATGGACAACATTCAACCAAGTGAACAACACCCGTTAAGTGATGAGATTGACACTTACTGACATTAGTGGTTGTTAATAATATGTTTGAAAAGATGTATACACTACAATTATTAAAGTGTTTTGATTAACTGAAGTTATTGATTTTTTTTTAAAAACGTTCCAGTTATAATTTATTTTTCTTGTGATCGAAATAGAAATAATTAATTGGTATGGAATAATACGAGCTATAATTACAATTCTAAAATAATACGCTTGGAGGATAGGATAGAGCTAGCAAGAAGGTAAAGTACCTATCAGATATCTTATTTGTCGATTAGTCTTGAATTCTTTCCAACTGATGTTCATGAGTTTTCTAAGACATTTGTTCTCGAATGTATTCAGCTTGTTCTCCAATGATTTTGTTATTTTCCAACTCTCACAGCCGTATGTTAACACTGAGATAACATTTGAATTAAACAGACGAAGCTTGGTATGTATATTCAGTGATCGTAATTTCCAAATGTTAGATAATCTATTGAAGGCGCTAGCTGCCAAAGCAATTCTAGTATGGATTTCTCTTGTTGTGTCACCATCCTGAGTCATTTTACTGCCTAAATAATTGAAACTTTCTACTTTCTGTAGTTTTTCCCCGTTCAAGATGATATCAAAGGTCTCGTTAGAAAAGTTCATAGCTTTAGTTTTAGAGGCATTTATTTGGAGACCTATTTTAACCGAGAGATGACCCAAATTATTTATTGCTTCTTGGGATTGTCTTGGTGTTGAACTTAAGAATGCTACATCATCTGCGAAATCCAGGTCCCCCAGGAATTTTCCATTTGTCCATTTTATACCCAATTGTTCATTGTGGGTATAGTTTCTCATAACCCAATCAATAGCTATTCCAAAAAGTAGTGGTGACATAATACAGCCTTGTTTCACCCCTGTTTCTACTGTAAACCATTCTGTATTCCCTTTATTTGTTCTAACACAACATCTTGCATTGTCATATAGCGCTTTGATTATATTCACATATTTTGTTGGAAAACCATAGATTGTAAGTATCTTCCACAATGATGGGCGATGTAGACTATCAAAGGCTTTTTGAAAATCGACGAAGGTGATAATAAGTGGCGATTGCCTTTCCACTGATTCTTCTATAATTGTTCTTAGTGTGAATATTTGATCAATACATGATCGTTTCGGCCTGAAACCCGCTTGTTCTTCTCTGATCTTTTCGTCAGCATGCAATTTAAGTCTTTCTAACATCATGCAACATAATAATTTTCCAGGTACTGATAATAGAGATATACCACGCCTATTGGCAAGGTGGTTGTGGGTGTTTCATTATTAAAATCAGGTGTTACTGTTGGTGGTGGTCTGTTTAGCACCTAGGGATACATACTTGTATATTTATGAAGACATTCTGTACAGTAAAGTTCTTCTAATCTGGAATATCGTTTTCCCAGCTGTAGTCTGAGAAGTTTTTTATTACTGGGAATTTGCAATTCCCTAGATATATGACATTTGTTGCTGTTGTTGGAGCCTTGAACATCTTATGTTTGAACAGTTTCTGAGTGCTGATGGTCTTCAATAACACAGTAATTGTTTTTGATGTTACTTTTCAGTTGTGGTTTTAGATAAAATTTATGTGACGTATTGGTTTCTTCTACTTCGATGCCTTTAAGCTAATTGTGAAGCACAGACCTCCAGTTATTACATATCAGGTTCTACTGACCTGCACCATCTGTTCGATTTCTTCACATGTTCCACTTTCACGTATCGACAACTGTTCATATTATTTGGAATTGAAAACAATATATTTCCTAATTATAACCCATCAGAGGTTGAACGGGAAATTCATCATCATCCTAAACAACAAGCAAAAATCAATGTCTGATTCTAATTTTTGTCCAAGTATATTTTTAGTCTCACCTGTATTTTTGTCCTGTGAGCTCCAGAACATGCACTGTCATGTGAGACTATTAGCTGGATTTCTCAGTGTTTCTTCTATCCCCATTTTGATTGCTCAGTTGGACAACAGAGATCCATAAACTGCGTATTATTAATTGCTAAATTAGGCTGTAATCTTAACATTTACATCAGTTTTTTTACTGTTTGGAATGTGACAGTACGAAGACATAACAATGGCGAGATTTATGGCTTATTTTGTTTGTTCCTTACTGTATTATGTATAATATCGAACTCTAGCGACTTCAGCTGATAGATAGATATTGAAATTTAATTAGGAATACGACAAATAATGGCATAAGAAGTGATGTTACCAAATTATTCTTCAGATGTTAATTAATACTTTTAAATGTAGTTTTTTCAGTGCATGCTGTCACTCGCCCGCATGAAGCACGGCTGGACTGTAAAATATTTTAATAATAATTCATAATGATTATAAACATTATCTTACCCCGTGTGGTTCCAGAGACCAAAACAGAACAGGTCTACTTCTTTGTCAGGCATGTCGTCAGAGACAATTAATATGACACTATGTTAGTGGAGAAGCAACTTTACCATATAAAACAATTTGCCACTGCAACCACAGCTGTATGAGTCCATGAAATGCTTTAGTGTAAGCTTCTGGCAAAAACGCAAGCTACAATAGTTGCCCAATGCTCCTTATGGAAACAATGGGAAGGTAGAAGAATAATAAAGCAGCATGTCATCTTGTCATCACATTTGTCTATGACATCAACCAGCAGCAAATAAAGCAGAATGTCATCTTGTCATCACATTTGTCTCTGACATCAACCACCAGCAAATAAAGCAGAATGTCATCATATTTGTCTCTGACATCAACCACCAGCAAATAAAGCAGAATGTCATCATATTTGTCTCTGACATCAACCAGCAGCAAATAAAGCAGAATGTCATCTTGTCATCACATTTGTCTCTGACATCAACCACCAGCAAATAAAGCAGAATGTCATCATATTTGTCTCTGACATCAACCACCAGCAAATAAAGCAGAATGTCATCATATTTGTCTCTGACATCAACCACCAGCAAATAAAGCAGAATGTCATCTTGTCATCACATTTGTCTCTGACATCAACCACCAGCAAATAAAGCAGAATGTCATCATTTTTGTCTCTGACATCAACCACCAGCAAATAAAGCAGAATGTCATCATATTTGTCTCTGACATCAACCACCAGCAAATAAAGCAGAATGTCATCATATTTGTCTCTGACATCAACCACCAGCAAATGAAGCAGAATGCCATCTTGTCATCACATTTGTCTCTGACATCAACCCCCAGCAAATAAAGCAGAATGTCATCATATTTGTCTCTGACATCAACCACCAGCAAATGAAGCAGAATGTCATCTTGTCATCACATTTGTCTCTGACATCAACCACCAGCAAATAAAGCAGAATGTCATCATATTTGTCTCTGACATCAACCACCAGCAAATAAAGCAGAATGTCATCATATTTGTCTCTGACATCAACCACCAGCAAATAAAGCAGAATGTCATCTTGTCATCACATTTGTCTCTGACATCAACCACCAGCAAATAAAGCAGAATGTCATCTTGTCATCACATTTGTCTCTGACATCAACCACCAGCAAATAAAGCAGAATGTCATCATATTTGTCTCTGATATCAACCACCAGCAAATAAAGCAGCAATAGATTAACACATCTGTTTGTCTCTTGTTAAAATTGTCTTATTACTTTCAAATGAGCTTTAATGTTTTTATGACAATCATGATAATAAATGCAATGATTATTTCATCCAAGGCCGGTCCCAAGCCCATGCTGAGAAATGAGGAGGGATTCTGACTTGACCTGAGTGTTTTTACTTTCACAATAGCTGATACCAACACTGTAAAACTCACTTGACCTGAGTGTTTTTACTTTTACAATAGCTGATACCAACACTGTAAAACTCACTTGACCTGAGTGTTTTTACTTTTACAATAGCTGATACCAACACTGTAAAACTGTAATGTTAAGGCTCTGCCTCCCCTGCTATCCCATAATTTCCTTCAATTAGACTGTCATTGTTAAAAATGAGTCACGGATCGTTAACCACCCATTGAACCTGACAAAACCATATTCAGTGTGCACTGTGGGCGAAGACATCTCGGCTCGCGCCTGTGTGACAGAGATCAGTACATTGGTTATATTGATTATTTCATGCAGAAAATTTTTTAGTGCCCTGCTATAGATTTGATTCCGTAATTATTTTCCACCCTGTGCTGGAATTATTTATTGAAGAATTGTAAACAATTTAAGTATATGATCTTTTGGGGTCAATGTTATGTAAATCTTTCATATAAACATGCATATATATATATATATATTTATTTATTTATTTGTGTGTGTGTGGTGTGTGTGTGGTGTATGTGTGTGTGTGTGTGGGATAATGGGTAGAGAGTCATAATATACAGCATTTTTGTTAGCGTCAACATAAGTACGTTTGGTATACATAAAAACATGTTGCTTGTACATTGAAAAACACTAAAAACACTTTAGAATACGAGCTTACCGAAGACAATTTATTATTGCCGACAATAAAACTTTCTTGTTAGTCTTAAAACATCAAGAAAATCCATTTACGAAGTGACACAACATTGAATATGGGCACACGAAGTATATTTTGTGTTATTCATTCAGCTTTTACTATGGTCCTATATACAAATCACAAAATATATACAGTACAATATTGCATACGTAATTTTCTAACACATAAACTAGAACAACGTTACATAAACACTGTTTACATTTGTTTCCGGTTTTAACAGTATCCCTAGCTTCATCTTCTACCTATAACGAGTCATTACATGTAACTGTAGATCTAGTTCTGCTGCTTGTCGATGGAGAAGGTTAGGGCCACGCCCACTCATCAACGTAATCTATTGTGCCTAATATTTCTGCACCAATTCCGGCATTTCTCTCTATCAAACAATCAGCACTACTGTCAACATCAATACTCTAAGTATTATTGACACAATTATTCGCTTAGGAGGCTTTGACTTTGTATATATAAAGCGTCACATATTTGTGCAAGAATAACAAAGAAATATGCAAACAAGCGAATCGTCACACAGATTGTAACAGTAACATCAAAACATGAACATAAACTGCTTAACTATACTCAGATTGGTTGTATAAACAGTAAAGGAAGTAATCTTATGCTTTTTAAAACTCGGACCGGATTAAACAGGTGACTTTTCGGGTTTATTATTGATAAACTAAAAAACAACGGTTGTTGTTGTTGTTTTGAAGAGGTGATGGGTGGAGAGCGTGCATTTAACAGCTGACCGTTATTGCCTCTTCTCGTTCCATCTTGGTCTACCCTGTTCAACCAGAACATTGGCTATAATTGGGGTATTTAGTGTCATTTTATTTACTAATTTTGTATTCTTACTTACTTAGTCGTTCCCCTTCTACCGTGAGGTGTAGAGCTTTGGAAGAGAGAGCGCCAGACTATTCTGTCAGCTGTCTTCTTCCTGGCCTGGTTCCATTCCAGTCCTCGGTCCTTCAAAGATTGTCTAATGTTGTCCTCCCAGCGGACTCTGGGTCGTCCTGGGGGTCTGGATCCCTGGCTCTTTGTTTTAATTTTGTATTCCATTTAAATAACTATTGTCTTTTGCAGTTGCTGATTTTAATTTATATGAATATTTGTCCATTTTATTTTCTCTTTTGTATTGTTTATAGATAACTATTGTCCTTTACACTTGGTTTTAATGTGTATCAGTATTTGTTCTTTTTTAGTTGTTGTTTTTTTTTTATACCTCGTTGTCTTTCCTTGTCCTATGAGTAATTAGTAAGTTTTTTGTTAATGATTTGTTAGTTCTTATTGCTTAATTTCTATTTGGTTGAATGTCTTTTCGGAAGTACTAACCGTATATGTTTTCCTTTGTTTTATGTATAAATCTTTTAAGTATTGATTAGGCATCTCCTGGGGCATTGTAAAAGGCTGTTTTACAGGAGTTGTATTGTGGTATCAGGTTATGTCGTGCCTGGACAGTGGAATGTGGTCGTGTATCTGGGTCATCAAGCGTTGAGGCGCTGACAGGGTGTAACGATGACGCACACTCAAACTCCATACAGTTTCACAGGTGTGTAGTAGTTGTAAATGAAGGTGGTTGATCATATAGGTGTGAGTAGATGGTGGGTAGAAGTGCTGACAAACACGAATGTTGTATAGGCTCTTAGACAGCTTCACTCTAACTCACACAACCACAGGTAGAAGTCAGTAACGTTGGTAACTTCGATGACGTTTCAAACATTTATTACGAAACGTACGCTGATGGACGACACAGTCAATTGGACATGGATCATGGACATTACATGTGTATTGATGATGGTCAACACTAGGCATCACAAATCTTGAATAGCTCATACATAAGATGCTAATATGATTACCTTGACAATTTACGTTCTGTTCATCTCAAAGCTCAAATCCCTGACTGAGCCCCGTCAAGTATGCCTTAGCAAATATACCGCACGGAAAGGGCGGTTCCAGATTTAACAAGGTCAATACAATTGTCTAGCAAAAAGTCAATGACTTCTACTGGCGTCATACGCCAGGCACTTCTTCTGGTGAAGAATAATGGCCGTAACAACGGGCCTCTTATGGCTACAGAATCAGGCCGCAGGTAGCGGGCCTCGATAATCAGGTAACTACTGTTTGTTTATATGTTTCTGTGTACATAGATTTCTGCCCATCATCCCGCCTGCATTGCGGATTTCAAGTAGTCAATTCTCTGGGCTTCTATCCATCCAAGAAAACATCTTAGACTTGGTTTCTTCAACGTGCACCCATACTGGGGCACTATATCATATATCATTGTGAGCTTCACTCACTACGTCGCCTCCAAGCAATGAAAGTACCTTTGTGATCTAATCAGACGAAAGATCAAAAAAATGTAAGTGTTACCTTTTATAGAATCCTCACAACATAAGGAAAACACAACACTGCCATTCCTGGCATAAAGAATAACTTGGGGAAGGAAGAATGACAAATCAGTCATTCACAGAACTTCCAAATTCCCCATCAAAACTTGGCAGAGAGAATCTTCGGACCGACATGTCCGAACACAAGCCCAAGGTACCCTCCTCTAAAAACGGAAGTCTCGGTCTTTGTGCCAAAACCTTGCGCATGTGCAAATAACACAGACCTGAGCGAAACTTAAACACAAGACCAGGGCATTCCTCAAGCGAGAGATAAAGCAACTCCGTATATGGTCATGTGAATAGAAACTTAAGACATGACAGCAATTTAAGACACAGGTCAACATAAGACAAGGGGAAGATAACCAGGAATCAATCCTGTCACCAGTTCCCTTGCTTAGACTATCAAAATAATTAAACAGGTTGATGTCTTAAACAATTATGCCAAATAGACAGCAACAGATTACCGCACCCCCCGGGAAAAAAATGACTCACATTTTTTTTTGAATATACATCATTGAGCACGATACAACAAGCTCACGACGCAAGAATGATGCGCTGATGAAAGGATCAACATAATTATAACGACATAATGTCAGACCCAATCGACGCACAATAGCGCGTCTGGTGAGAACAAAAAAAAACTCTCACAGGACAAAAGAAAATATATATTCTCCAAATAAAACACATCCGGGGAGGTACCAACCAATAAACCCCAAAGGTGCTGGCAATATTAACAAAAATTACATACATCTAAGAAAAAACCATATCAATATGAGAAGATATAGTGAATGTCATTATATATCACATAGCATAGAAATCTTTCAAAGACTAATTCCATAAACTCATTATTATCTAATGGATGATCAATACAAAATTTATGCCGTAATTTTACATAGATATGATTATACAAATATTCCATCTAACTAATAGGCGATAACCTCCGAAGCCTTGTCCGGAGGTCGCTTGTAAGCAGCATCCGAATAGTCAGCATGGAAGTCAAAATGCATCAACATAAATCTGTAGCATCACTCCAGAACAAAGGACTTGTTTGCTGAGAACAATACAAATGACACAATTCTCAGAATGTTATCATGTACCACAGTCACTATTACATTTCTAATCGTTAAACTTGGCCGTAATAATTTCCGACCTTTATATCGTGTTAACTAAACCTTCCTCTGTTATACCAAGAACGGTAACAGAGAAAGAAAACAACCAATTCATAACAATGAATTTAAATAAAGTGTCAACAAATGTTATAGAAGTATGTTATTGTAAGGTACAGTCATAAATCTAGATATATATCAGGAGATCTACAAATGAGAGTAAAGTAGATTCATGTGGGCATCGTGGCAGTATGTCAGCCATCATATTATCCGACCCACGGATAGCTCGTACCGTGAAATAAAAAGGTTGAAGAGCAATAGCATATCGAGTGGATCTCGAACTCTTCAAATCCTTACTCTGCATAGCTGTGAGAGCTTTTTGGTCGGTCTCTACTATGAAATGCGCGCCGAGAAGGAATCTTTGCAGTTTAAGAATTGCCCAGATCATAGCCAACGATTCCCGGTCTATAACAGAATAATTCATTTCTGCCGCATTCAGTTTCCTCGAGACATACATAACAGGATGCAGAATGTCTGAATACTCTTGCATCAGTGCCGCCCCTATCCCTGTTGATGAGGCGTCACTACGAAGAACAAATGTCTTATCAGCTGTAGGTAGTCTTAAGATAGGAGGAGATGAAAATAATGATTTAATCTGATCCAATGAAGATTGGCATTTTTGTGACCAGCGCACCACATTAGGAGACCCTTTCTTCAATAGGGTTGAGAGTGGTGCCGTAATAGAAGAACGATTCTGAATGAATCTTCCGTAGAACTGTATTAGGCCTAAGAGACTACGGATCTGTTTCTTTGTCTTAGGAATAGTGATGTTCAGTATCTTAGAAGTGTTGTGGTCCTCTGTCTTCAAGAGACCATGTCCAACACGGTGCCCAAGAAAAGAAATTTCACAAAATCCAACATAGGCTTTAGAGGGTTTAGCTGTCAAGTTATGCTCGCGTAGAGTAGACAGCAGTTCACATAAACCCAAATAGTGATCTTCCCAAGAATCACTAAAAAGACAGATATCGTCCAAGTATGCAATAACATCTGAACGATGAGAAAGAATTCGACGCATCATGCGTACGAATGTAGCAGGGGCATTCATCAGGCCGAAAGGCATGAAGTTCCATTGGAACAAGCCCCTGGGTGTAGAGAAAGCAGTGAGATGTTTGGCTCGTTCAGTTAGAGGAACTTGCCAATAACCTTTAGACAAGTCGAGTTTGGTGAAGAAACGAGAGTTAGAAAGCCTAGTAAGTAGCTCATCCAATAGAGGCATAGGTTCAGCATCGAATTTCGTTACTTGGTTTAGTTTACGGTAATCGACGCAAAGGCGGATGTTATTGTCTTTCTTTCGAACAATAACCATAGACGACGAGTATGCCGAATTGGATGGTTCAATTATCCCTAACTGTATCATTTCATCCAATTCTTTCTCGACCTGTGTTTGGAAATGAATAGGAATAGGTTAAGGTCTGACCCTGATAGGAGTATGGTCAGTAAGTATTATGTCATGCTTAATGACCGATGTGTGTCCATGAATGTCCGTGAGAACATCCTGAAATGTTTGTAACGTGGAATAGACTTGTAGCTGTTCCTCAGTAGACAATGTAGGAGAAATAGCAACGTTTTTCCATGATTCCATAGAATGAAGTGGAATCATCGGAAGAGGAAGATTAACGTCCGAGAAAGTAGATTCTTCATCCTGTATCACTGACAGAGATGAGTAATAACCATGAGGGACTGGAGTGTCGTCCGCCGCTTGAAAGATAGGTTGCAAGTATTATGGACGTTCAAAAAATTCCGTAAGCATGTTTATATGAAAGGTTTTATGTTTCCCGTCTATATCAACAACGTAGTCGACATCAGACATTTTAGAGACAATCATAAAAGGACCTTTCCATCCAATGAGAAGTCTATTTTCCCTGGTAGGGCGTAATACAAATGCTTTGTCACCAGGACAAAGTTGTCGTAGGCATCTATTTTTATTCGCAAATTGCCTCGCCTTTTCTTTAGCAAATTCCGATGCAGAAGTTGCTAATTTGCATGCTTCAATGATTTTCTGCCTGAGTGCAATGACATATTCAAAAGAAGATTGTGTGTCATCACCGATATCTTCTTCTTCTTCGTTCGTCCTGAAAAGGACGGTGGTTGCGTTGTGTCTGTTTACGCCTAAGCTGTGATATCTGCACCTTTCGGTCGACACATCCGACTTCTGCACGGCATTTTTTAGGACAGGGTTTGCCTTCCCATTTCGATCAACACTCGCTCAGCCAGACTGCACAGCTGCAGACTGTTTCCAGGACCACCACGTGGAGGTGGAGCACGGTCTTGACCAGCTCTGGTTCGCTGGTCCTGACGCAGGCAGTCAAGCTATGAGTCGCTGACTGCGGTCTCTATTGCTGCGTCTTGAGGTCCCTCATCTCACCGATATCATCGGCAGCTATAAGATCATGACGCAAAGACATAGGACCGCGCGGACGCGCACCAAAGACAAGCTCAAAAGGAGAAAAGCCGATGTGTTCTTTAGGAACCTCTCTGTATGCGAAGAGAGCCGCCGGTAAGACTCTGTCCCAATCCTGAGGATGATCCTCAGTTATCTTCCCAAGTAAATTTTTGAGGGTTCTATTGAACCGTTCGACTAACCCATTAGACATCGGATGATAGATGCTACTCAAAGACCTTTCAACATTAAGAGTAGACATCACCTGTTAAATAGTGTCAGATATCAGTTGGGTGCCATGGTCTGACAAGATTTCTCTAGGAACTCCCAGACGTGAAAATATCATCCAAAGAGCGTCTGCAATATCGACAGTAGAAATGCTCTTAAGAGGTATGGCCTCTGGCCAATGAGTACACATGTCTAAGCATGTAAGAATAAATTGGTGTCCTCTGGCTGATTTGATTTTAAAAGGACCAATGATATCTATCGCCATTTTTTGAAACGGACGAATAGGAATGTCCGCAGCCTGGATAGGTGCTGCGTGGCGACGACCTTTCCACTTAACCTCTTGACATACTTTGCACGAGCGGCAATAAAGGCGTATGTCTCTATTTACGAATGGCTAAAAGAAAGCTGCAAGAACTCTTGACTTAGTACGTGAAAATCCCATATGACCAGCGCATTGGGAGTCGTGAGCATGTTGCAGTATACGAGCTCTCATATTTTTGGGCACAAGAATTTGTGAGTGTATAGACGTGTCTGAGTGCTGTACCATACGCACTAGTACACCATTCTTCATAGTGATCCAGGATTTGCGATTTGTTTTCTGATTTGGATCACCATCTTTAACCAGAAGGAAGAATTTTTTTAAAGAAGTGTCCTCTTGTTGACTTTTTATAAAAGAGTCATGCGAAATTACCGAATGATCATCTTGCTCAAGTACTTCATCACCTTCGGTCGATGAAGACGGAGGCATATTCTGAGCCTGTGCTCTCGTGACAACTGCATTAGCAGTTTCCATGTTTTGTTCTTCCCAGGCAACAATTTGCTGCGGGGTACATTCCTTAACCCCGTGTATACGCCCGACGATAAGATCCGCAATAGGATTCGGTAGCAGACACGCTTGGACATCTCCCGTAAAGAAAGGAGTAGCTATGTGTATGATAGCAGTCGAGTAATTTTTTACTGTGCCACCAAATGTTACACATTTGATCACCTTTCCAGTGGCACAGGAAGAATCTACGAGAGATTCTCTAACCCCAATAGTAGTACATCCAGAATCAAACAGAACTGAGACCGGGTGTTTATCCACAAAACCTCTATGTAGGAGAAGAGATCCTCTCCCGTCATGCACCGCTGCTGCATGAAGAGCGGGTAGAGGATGGCCGCAACTAAAGGTAGATATAGTAGTAGGTTCAAACAAAGTGGTGCACTGAGGGCATTGAGATGCTCTCCCATAATCGAAGGCAGAACATGTGACAGCACTAGGGTTAGCTTTATTATCATTAGATTTATTACTAACTACCTGTGACTCTTGTTGAGCACAGTTAGCATTATGACATGATCTATTGTTGTTGTGTTGCCATCTACCCCGACTATTATGTCCTCTGGAATTATTGTTATTTGACTTTCTGCTTTGGTTTGCACCACAATTTTCACAATTTTGATTGTAATTTACACCTTGATTATAATATCTACCTGATTGACCTTGCTGTTTTCCTGCAAAATTCTGATAGCTAGGATAGTTTCTATTGTGGCTACCCCTACGAAAGTTCCCATAATTGCCGGAACCAGAGTTACGAGGGTTGTCAGATTGTCTCCAGTTCTTTGAAGACGAACCACTGTGGGATGGATCATCCTGATCCTGTCCGTAATTACGCTTACTTTTCTTATCAAAGTTGCGTTTATTGCCTTGAAATTTACCTTGAAAATTAGGCCCATATGGTGTTGCAGAAGCCACGGGCAAACCCTCTTTAATCTTAGAATTAACTAACAGTTTGTTGTGGGTGTGCAGTGACATACTGGCAACAGTATTGTTCCATGTCTTTTATGTTTTTAGGCTTACGTTCATGTATGAAGGCAAGAAAGGACTCACTAACTGATGACATTACTTTGTCCCTAAGTAATAAGTCCACAAGTGCTTTATATGTTTTTTCAGTCTTAGACAACTCAATCCATCTAGTAAAAGTAAGACGTATCTTTGTAATAAAGTCTGAGAACTCTACCCCAGTCTCTGGTAACATAGTCTTAAAACGAAGACGCTAATCATCTTCTTTAAGTTGATACCTCTTTAATAAAGTTGCTCTGACCACTTCATAGTTAGTCTTGTCAGGTTCATCAATTGCCATAATAGTATTTAATGGTTCACCTACAAGTGTATCCAATAGTTGACCGACATACTTTTCCTTATCCACCTTATGCGCTTTGCATGAAAGTTGAAATCTATCAAGATAGAACGTTATATCGTCCTTTGCAGCATTGAAAGGAGGGAGTTTTACTGTATAAGTATTATGTTCTGTCTTACTAGAAGTCGCTTGAGAACTACTCATATTCATCACTTTTGTTTTCTCTATTTCCAAAGATAAGAGTTTTACTTCATGTTCCATTTTCTGTTTTCTCTCCTCATATTCTCTTTCATGCTGTAACTTGTTCTCTTCAGCTTCTCTGTCTAATCTTTTATTTTCAGCCTGAAGTTTTTTCTCTTCTACTTCAGCCTGAAATTTTTTCTCTTCTACTTCAGCTTGAAGTTTTTTCTCCTCAAATTCTCTTTGTTGCTGAATTTTTCTCTCTTCAGCTTCCGCTTGAAGTTTTCTTTCCTCAAATTCTCTATTTTGTTTTTCCATTTCCATCTGGAATTTCCTTTCATCTGCTTGCATCTGCAATCTTAAATTCTCAGCTTCTATTTTCTTTTGTTCATTTTCCATCTTTTGTCTCTTTTCCTCCGACTTCAGTGCCTTGGCATATGCAGTAGTCGCGAATTCCTCCAATTTCTCACCAGTTTTACCAAGGTTTATCCCTTGCTGGATAAAGTACCCAAGTGTAGACATTATGTCTAATAATATGCTATCAGTACCTGTGGAATAATAACACCTTTTTATCCCAATCACAGTGGGAGGCAAGTCTTTGACACAGACTTTGTATAGTTACCTTGTTTATAATGACACCATTAATCACCTCAGTATCTGATGTGCATCATATTAATAATAGTACATGACCAAGTATATATGTAGACTCTATATGACGACAATATCTAACACTAATTAAACAAAGACCAACATCTGGACAATCGAAAACATTCGCAGAGGTCAACTAAACTGAAAAGCAAAACTAAAGAAAATGTTACAAAAAATTGTAATGATAACTGCGAAATATCACAATAATACAATGACAACACAGTGTATAAACAATAAAGTGTATAGAAATAAACAATAGAAAAGAGAAGGCAGACAAATACAAACCAATCAAAACAAAACTTAAGAATGGAGAAAAATAACGAAAACAACACTAACACATCTCGTCACAGCTAAGAAAAAAATAAAAGTAGCAACACACGTCGCTCGCATTTTCCGCTGTGGGAAATATGCACAGTCCCTAAAGACACGCTAACAGTAGACCCTCAGTTAAGTGGGATATTTCTACTGAAAGACACCACCCAACCTTAAACCCGCTAAAACATACACACTAATTCAACATGTAAACAAAAAACATGTAAACAAAGAATGCATGAAATATGAAAATACACAATATAAAGAATGTGTATAAAGGAAGGCTCAGTTGCACACAAAATAAAGGCACAGTTTACACAATAAACAGGCCACTTATCTTTAAGCACAATCCTCAACAACCACAAAGATGCAGTACAATGCGGTACAACTGTAAATAGCAATGGAAGACGATCCACCATTGAAGGTCATCGTAACTTGACAACAGGTAGTGGTCTCCAAAGTGTAGCTACAAAATCATTCTCGACAGACCAGTTGAGACCAGAAGATCCAACGTCGATATGTTTGTAGAATGTCGTATGTAAACAACAGCTGGAACTGTTATTGGTTTACTATAAGAGCTTGAACGTAAATGATGTGACTTGAACTTTAACACCTATGGCTATTGACGACTGTCAAGTCTTGAATGGTGTTTATCTTTGTAGCACAGTGTCAATCAATTTCATCAGCTACTGTGGTCCATGAAGCAGTATGAGGCGTTGACCTACTTAGAACTGCCCGCTGCGTAGCTGACACTCCACAATGTTATATTGAAAACCCACAAATCTGGCCTACCAGATGTAAAAGGCTGTTTTACAGGAGTTGTATTGTGGTATCAGGTTATGTCGTACCTGGACAGTAGAATGTGGTCGTGTATCTGGGTCATCAAGCGTTGAGGCGCTGACAGGGTGTAACAATGACACACACTCTAACTTCATACAGTTTCACAGGTGTGTAGTAGTTGTAAATGAAGGTGGTTGATCATATAGGTGTGAGTAGATGGTGGGTAGAAGTGCTGACAAACACGAATGTTGTATAGGCTCTTAGACAGCTTCACTCTAACTCACACAACCACAGGTAGAAGTCAGTAACGTTGGTAACTTCGATGACTTTTCAAACATTTATTACGAAACGTACGCTGATGGACGACACAGTCAATTGGACATGGATCATGGACATTACATGTGTATTGATGGTGGTCAACACTTGGCATCACAAATCTTGAATAGCTCATACATAAGATGCTAATATGATTACCTTGACAATTTACGTTCTGTTCATCTCAAAGCTCAAATCCCTGACTGAGCCCCGTCAGGTATGCCTTAGCAAATATACCGCACGGAAAGGGCGGTTCCAGATTTAACAAGGTCAATACAATTGTCTAGCAAAAAGTCAATGACTTCTACTGGCGTTATACGCCAGGTACTTCTTCTGGTGAAGAATAATGGCCGTAACAACGGGCCTCTTATGGCGACAGAATCAGGCCGCAGGTAGCAGGCCTCGATAATCAGGTAACTACTGTTTGTTTATATGTTTCTGTGTACATAGATTTCTGCCAATCATCCCGCCTGCATTGCGGATTTCAAGTAGTCAACAAGGACTGCATTTTCGGGTCTGTGTGAAGGTCCTAGAATTGAGTATGTTCCCAGAGGCAGCGAGCAAAGTTGTGAGTATAACTGCATGGCCATGGCTGAATGAATGAGTGTACGCAGATCAGAGTGTTATTTTACAGTTATAGATTGTCACCCATTTACTGTCTTAATTCTTTTTTTGTTTAACCTGCAGAATTTGTTACTATTTTGCTAGAGTTTCTTTACTTCTTAGGCTAAATCAGATTATTCAACTCTGTGCATACATTTACGAGAAAAGAAGAAAAACTCTTAGCCTCAACCCTACGTATCTATAACTCTTTGGGCCATCATCTGTTCTCTTAACGGGGCTGTGGGCTAAACCTAGAGTAAGATTCTAACGGGCTATCATACTTGTATCATTTTCTTAAATTTTATGACTATACTTGTATCATTTTCTTAAATTTTATGACTATTTGTATAGGTTTGCCTTGATTTTTGGTGTTGTGAGAAATTTTGATATGATAATTAAAATATCTCTCTTGAACAAAAAAATCAGTGCGTTGGTCAGCTCGATCCCATTTATCTGTATCTCATTGTTATAGTTTTCCCACGTCTGTGTGTTTACCTGTCGTCACGTGTATGTGCGTGCCCGTGAGTAGATAGAGATATTAATATATATATCTGTGTTTAGACTGTCTGACGCCTTTAAAAAACGGTCGTAGAAGATAGGTGAGAGAGAGAAGATTATCTCGATTCTCAAAGACAGCTTCTTTATCACATTCTATCATCTCACGTGTGGGAAATTCTATTGTGGTTTTTTTTTCACCAGCTCTCACTGTGACTGTCACTCATACCAACCTATTCAGAAGGGACCAAACTCAGTCTTAATTCTCCTATCATAAATCTACGACACTATGCAACACGCAGTCAGCCTTAAAGAATGCGTACAAGAAAAGACACACCATGGATATGGACTGCAACTCAGTCAAATGTATTAGATATGCTGAAATCAAAACTAACAAAAAGTGCTGGTACATCCTATTTTGATAGGAACAGAAAGACATTCATCTCAGTAGATGCAAGTCCAGTCGGGTTTAGCGGCAATGCTAACCCAAAGAGATGACAGAAACAAAGAATATGTTGTAGCTTTTGGTAGCAGAAGTCTGTCAGATAAAGAAACTATATACTCACAGACATAAAAAGAGGCTTTAGCAATAGTGTGGGCTTATGAGTATTTTCACGTATACATTTATGGCAGCAAGTTCACCATCATATCAGATCACAAGGCATTGGAGTTGATATTTGGAAAAAGAACATCCAAGCCTCCTGCTCGTATAGAAAGATGGGTTTTAAGACTGCAGCAGTATGATTTCAATGTTGTATACAAGCCTGAAAAAAAAAAAGAATCCTGTTGATTATATGTCAAGACACCCACTAAAAGAGCAGTCTGAGAACAAAAACAGTGAAGAGACAGAAACATATGTGAGATTCCTAGCCATGAACAGTGTTCCAAAAGCTATGAATTTCAAGGAAATACAAGAAGAGACCATGAAAGACCCACTGTTACAAACAGTTCAGTTTATAATTGTGATGGAATACATTGATACAGCGATAAAATCATCCATTATAAATATAAAAGTTAAAATAAAATGTAGGGATAAAATATAGTTATGATACGATGCTGCTTTTTCACCCACGCCACAAGCGCGTTGATTTTGGTAGACCGTACCATCGTTTTCTAGTATCATTGAAAAAAAACTATTTATAACATGGGGACACGAAAGGCCTATTCGTTCAGACGGGGTAAGAAAAGGAGGGAAGAGAAAAATGATGCCGTCTGCACACGGGGTTTGAATCTAAGCCTAGCATACGCGCGAACTTGTAGTTAGTTGTTTGAAATACGACGAAAGTTAAAAAATGTTCGACAATTGGGTCACGAAAACAGGCTTAGCTCTTATTGAGAACGACGGAATTCTACGTAATACGTGTGGCCGGGGGAGTGGACGGGAACTGCACCAAATCAAGTTAGATGTGACCGGGCTTGGTCACGGTGACAAATCAAGTCTAGTGTGACAGGGTGAGAATGGGGTGGAATCTTTTATAAATGTACATCTGTTGTTTTACTGGCGACTGCCAGAGATGGTGATTACAGAATAGGATCATAACCCAGGTATTTCTTTTGGAGACTCGTAACTGTGTTTATGTTTTAGGCTGCATGATCGTCGAAAACATGGTAACATTCTTTTCTCAATTACCTGATGTAAACAAACGACACTTCCTATTGACGTTCAGGAAATAAGTTCAAGCTGGATTAAATATGAATGAACACCTTTATTAAGTGTCTGCACACTCTGACAACTTCATAATAGTTCATAAATACAGGTGCTTCTGTGGTATACAAACCAGTCATCCCAAGAAATAACACACAGCCATCGAACTTACAAGATGGTCCAAACCCCAAAATCACTGCCTCGCTCGTCTCGTGCCTAAAACCAACTCACTTAACCCCTTCGTATTTAGCTTGAAAATTCTTCAAACCATCACTTCCGTTCAAACCATCACTTCCGTAGCTCTGAGCAATTCTACCCCAAGTTCGATGACGTCATTCCTGAACACTTTAATTAAATCACTCATAGATTTGTGACTAGTGCTTTATTACGATAACTCTGAAGTTAGATTAAGAAGAAGGATTTTCCAGAGTGAAAAATCCCTTACATTGGATGAGGTACTACAAATTGCCATAACTTTAGAAATTGTAGAAATACAGGCCACACACATCGAGAGGAAAGAGGAGAACACTGTCAACAAACTGCAATTTCAGGAGTCTAGATCTAGAACCCAAGATTCAGTCACACCAGCTGACAAACATAGCAGACAAAAACCAAAGTATCATACGTCCAGAACTAACTCAAAGAAAGAATCATTCTAAATGCAAATGTTGTGGAAGGAAATATCCTCACAAAGGTGGAAGACAGAACTGCCCATCATTTGGGAAAGAGTGTCACATTTGTCACAAGCAAAATCACTTTGCCAAGTTTTGTCTCACCCCTAAAAACAATGTTCAGCAGGTAACTGAGAAGAAGGAAAACACCACAAACACTGACAGCAGCTCAGAGGCTTTTGTTTATGCACTAGATAACAGACCAGATGTCCCCAAAACAATCATTAAAATGCAAGATACACATATGTCTGCAATGATAGACACGGGTTCAAGTGTGGATGTCATAAGCACAACCACGTACAACCAGTTGAAGAAAAGACCACTGTTGCTTCCAACTAATAAAAAGTGATATTCTGGTTTATAGAAAAACCCCAAAAGAACATGAAGAAAATCTAGAACAGGTATTCATCAGACTGAGGCAGAATAACCTCACACTGAATAAAGAGAAATGTGAATTCAGTAAAACCACATTGGATTTTTATGGATATACTTTTTCTGAGAAGGGAATTGTTCCAGAACACAGAAAAGTTAGTGCACTTCAAGATATGGCAGAACCAACCAATGTATCTGAATTGAGAAGTCTTCGGGGAATGTTCAATTACTGTTCACGTTTAATCAAAACTATGCAACACGCAGTCAGCCTTAAAGAATGCGTACAAGAAAAGACAAACCATGGATATGGACTGCAACTCAGTCAAATGTTTTAGATATACTCCTTCTTCTTCTTCTTCTTCTCGTTCGCTGTTGTTTAGAAATGTCTACACAAGAAGTCCGGTTTTCTGGATGTATGTTGCTGTGGTTGAAAGTTCTTCAAGACTCCCAAACAGCTTTCTTTGGATGTGCGTCTCTGTGGGCCAATGTTCAGTTCGCAATTGACTAAGCATGTGGCAGTCTTGCAGGATGTGTTCGGCTGTCTGTGCTGCCTGTCCACACGTACATAGGGGTGATGGGACCAATCTCAGTCTGTATAAGTGACTGTTCAGTCTGTTGTGTCCTGTTCTCATACGGAACAGGATCACCTGTTTTGCTCGATCAAGATATTGATAGTTGTCTCTTTGTTGATCAATTTTCCTGATGGCCTTGATAAGGGTCTTCTTTTCCTGGAATGTGATTGTTTGTTCTTTTTGTTCCTGTGTTGCTCCCTCTTTTGCTAACATATCTGCTCTCTCATTTCCTGGTATGCCACAGTGTGATGGTATCCACTGTAGCACTACCCTTCTTTTGATATTTACTTCGCATAGGACTTTGTTTAATTCTGGCAGTTTATCACTGTTGAGGGCTTGCAGAACTGACATTGCATCGGTAAGGAATACAACCTGCTGACATTGGCTTATTGTGTTATTTATTATTCCTGCAGCAATGCTTATGGCCTGTACTTCAGCAGCATAGTTTGAACAGAATATTCCAGTAGGTGAACAGGTGGATTCATTTTCTTTGTCTGGATAGACCACATAAACTCCTGCGCCTCCGTTCTTCACTGCTCTGGTTGCAGATCCATCAGTATATACTTGGATCCATGCTTCTCTGGGGTATAGTTCTTCAATCATGTCACATGCTGCTATTTTCCTTTGGAGAGTATTTAGCTCTCCCATGGGGCAGGTGGTAGTTATGGAGGTCTTAATACTGAAATTTTGATGTTGTTCCCATGGGGTTGGGAGGAGTGTGGGAGTTATTTCCTTAGTGATGTCTGGTAGTTCATCCTTGTATGTTCTAATTAGTTTTTTGGACCGATGCACAAAACTGCTTCTCTTCAACCTCCCACTGGCTAAATCTCCAAATCTAGTTTTCATTGGATGTGCGGGCATGTTCTTGTACTTTTCTGCTTGGATCAGGGTCTTAGTGTCTCGTCAGTCTTAAAGAATGCGTACAAGAAAAGACAAACCATGGATATGGACTGCAACTCAGTCAAATGTTTTAGATATACTGAAATCAAAACTAACAAAAAGTGCTGGTACATCCTATTTTGATAGGAACAGAAAGACATTCATCTCAGTAGATGCAAGTCCAGTCGGGTTTAGCGAGGTGACATCCAAGCCTCCTGCTCGTATAGAAAGATGGGTTTTAAGACTGCAGCAGTATGATTTCAATGTTGTATACAAGCCTGAAAAAAAAAAGAATCCTGTTGATTATATGTCAAGACACCCACTAAAAGAGCAGTCTGAGAACAAAAACAGTGAAGAGACAGAAACATATGTGAGATTCCTAGCCATGAACAGTGTTCCAAAAGCTATGAATTTCAAGGAAATACAAGAAGAGACCATGAAAGACCCACTGTTACAAACAGTTCAGTTTATAATTGTGATGGAATACATTGATAGAGCGATAAAATCATCCATTATAAATATAAAAGTTAAAATAAAATATAGTTATGATACGATGCTGCTTTTTCACCCACGCCACAAGCGCGTTGATTTTCTAGTGTCATTGAAAAAAAACTATTTATAACATGGGGACACGAAAGGCCTATTCGTTCAGACGGGGTAAGAAAAGGAGGGAAGAGAAAAATGATGCCGTCTGCACACGGGGTTTGAATCTAAGCCTAGCATACGCGCGAACTTGTAGTTAGTTGTTTGAAATACGACGAAAGTTAAAAAAATGTTCCACAATTGGGTCACGAAAACAGGCTTAGCTCTTATTGAGAATGACGGAATTCTACGTAATACGGACGATTCTCGTATTTAGCTTGAAAATAGCGGTGAAAGAAGTGAAGGAGTGGTGGTTTATAGATTTCAAGACTAACATGGAAAAAAATATGGAATTCCTTATTAATAGGTTTAGAATCACAAAAATTAGCTAGTTTAAGAGCTTATCTTTTCTGATAAATAATATCTTTCAAATAAAAGGATGGACGATAACTCGGAAGTTTATTGACAAAAGACTGATTTGTTCGGTGCAGATAGTACTCAGACAGATGTTCGTTTGCAGTCACTAGCGGTTACATTTTGACGCGTCCTTGAGTAAAAGCAGGAAAAGGGTCATGTGTTCTGTAGGAAAAGGGGTAGACACGGGGTAGAAATTATGGGATAGCTCAAACTGAATATTGTTTTTTTTTTTGTGTTGGGCCAAAACCAAGTCCATTTTTGGGGAATGCCAAGTTCGGACAGACCGACCGACAGAAATACATCACCACATTGGACCAAGGTATTTGGACCTTAGTGTAAAATTTCATGAATTTAAAAAGCTTGGCTTTCCTATCTGATTGGTCAACACAGTTAAGATTATAGAAAATTGGACGGCTGAAAGGTTGCCATTTTGTTTAAGACTGTCCATAGAAGCAGATCGTTGATGCTGTGAAGTTTGACGTCCACTGAATATATATAAATAATATAAGGAATACGGACGCCATAGTCCAGCCAGCAGCTCAGCTGAGTTTGTGATATTTCAATGTACCTGTGTGTTTTCTTTTGAATTGTGGTAAGACATAAATTATTAACCTTTTTATTTAACAATTCTGAGTGAGTGATACTGCCATATAATGGAAAATGATTACGACAAGTGGGAGTACTATTATTCTAGGTCCCAGCCCCAGGGGCCAACTGTAGAATTATAATATGATAAACTATCAGAAATGTAGAATACAGATGTTTCTTTTCAGGTGGTCAGGTGGAAACATATCACCCCCCTTATTATATGGAAAAAAGAGATTAATGATAATATTTCAGATGCAGTGCAATCCTTAGAGGAGAGGAATGTGTGTTAAACTCTTTCTTTGTGTGTAGTTGTTAACTCATACTGGCTACTAGTTGTTGAATCATGCTTTATTTGCTAAATGATGTGAATGTCCACCAGTGGATAAATGTAGATGTTGGGACTGGTGTAGTAAAGTGTAACGATTGTCAACTCATCAAACCCAGCACAGTTTTGGTCATACAGGTCATCTTGTCCTGGAACGTGATGAGGCTCCGACAAGAATGTGAGTGTAAACAATGAGTGTGTAT
The DNA here is from genome assembly GCA_024509875.1 of Oreohelix idahoensis. NCBI lineage: Eukaryota > Metazoa > Mollusca > Gastropoda > Stylommatophora > Oreohelicidae > Oreohelix > Oreohelix idahoensis. Next base: position 32,711 of record JAMPIV010002351.1, read on the forward strand.
CTGAATGTCAGTACGCGAATGGTAGAATGATTCGATAGAGTTGACAGGTTGGTAGTACATCACTCATACTCACACTGTTCGAATTCAAGAAGTACTGGAACTACGGTGGTCTTTTTATAACATTTAATGGGACGCACACTTGGACAGTACGTGTATGGTTACAGGAACAAATGTCGACATAGACAGCATAATGTTGATCACAGGAATATCATCTTAAGTTAGCATTCATGCTTGGCAAATATCATAATGGAGCATTCGTAAATAAGCATTCAGCGTTCCATCATGTAAATCATCTGGCTTTACTGACTGGGCACGTCAGACCATAACCAATACATAGGAAGGCTCCTAGACCTAACCTCGTCTAGCGAATATTCCTTCACGTAAAGTTCAATATATATATATTTCATAATATAGGAATCCCAGACATGGGTTCTCACATGTAGCAGTGATCTCTTGGTTCATCGAGCGATAGTACAGGCATCCCTTTTTCTCACTCGATAAATACAAAGTATATGAATTTCAACATGGCTGTTCTCTCTCTCGTGAGCTTCACTCACTATAGAATATAGACCAAAATTAGTCATTCATTAAATGTCCTCATTTCTTCATAGGTTCTCTCATAGAGGTAATTGAATAATATCATACAATCCAGTGCTGATACATAGGAATGTCTTCTTCCTTTGAATGGATATTCTTTTTAAAAGTACCACTGTGCATCTGCTTATCAACAACGATGGCGAAGCCCAAGTTCATAATAAATTGTGGTTTTACCTTTTTATGCGAAATATAACTTTGCCATTCCTTGGCAAAAGAGAATAAACACTGGGGTAAAGTACATACAACATGTCTAAATGATTATCACTTTTCCCCATCCATATATAGATCACTATTTCGGCAAAAAGCCTGCTACAACAAAACTCGGCATCCTCACAGGATGACAGCCATGGATCACACCCTTTGCTAGCGATACTTCCGCTGCATAGCCTTTGACCTTTTCTAGCGACAACCAAATTAGTTCGACTTAGAAATGCAAAGATATCCATATATAAGACAGACTCGTCCTACTCATACAAACACTACGTATAAATTCAGGCCATAGATATACTGAAGCAAGAACAATCTATTCCTACCCAGCCACAGAATAAATCGCAGTAGGCCTAGAGTCGTCTGCGGAGTCCGATCGAAGATGACAGAACTATTTTCAAGGGAAGCAACCCAAAAATGACTTCTCCTTAAGCACTTAAAAAGGAAATACTTTGCTTACAAAATATTTGCGAACATAATAAGAATATAAATGTATTATATTGCAAGATAGTAAAAATTGCCCTTTACAGTCTTACCACACCTCCCGGGAAAAAAAAAAAAAAAAAATTTTTTTTTTAAATACATCTAGGAGCACCGTAGAATAGGCTCACAACGCAAGAATACTGCGCAGATGAAAATATCAGGAATAACTATAATTCCTAATATGACTGGTGAGAATATATATCTCAAAATCTGAGAGAAATTGTTTCCCTACGAATAAATGTTTCCAGGAAGGTGTGATGTACGTATAATACAATTCTGGTAATTATACAATGCATACCAAAAATTCACACTACAATCTTAAATTTATGATTTATGAAGAAACAATCATCAAAGAACAGCGGTGAATTAACATCAATAAACCGCTAAGTAGCGATACCATCATTCTATTATTAAATTACAAATGTGTATCTTAGTAAAGAAACAAAAAATAACTGTTGTAAAGTTATACATATTAAAAAGATCCAATATTTAACAGTTAAGTGGCATCATGTGGGCATCTGGACAGAATGTCCGCCATCACATTTTCTGAACCACGGATAGCTCGTACCGAAAAATGAAAAGGTTGAAGAGCGATTGCGTATCGAGTTGATCTCGAGCTCTTCAAGTTTTTACTTTGGATAGCCGTAAGAGCTTTTTGGTCAGTTTCCACTACGAAATGCGCGCCCAGAAGGAATCTTTGGAGTTTGAGAATTGACCAAACCATTGCCAATAATTCACGGTCTAAAACCGAGTAATTCCTTTCTGCAGCATTAAGTTTTCTGGATATGTACATTACAGGATGCAGAGTTCCAGAGTACTCTTGCATTAGTGCCGCTCCAATCCCAGTGGATGAAGCGTCACTACGAAGAACAAATGTCTTATCTGTTGTAGGTAACACTAAAATAGGTGGTGATGAAAACATAGTTTTGATCTTCTCTAGTGAAGATTGGCATTCATGAGACCAGTGAACCATGTTAGGCGACCCTTTCTTTAATAGTGTAGAGAGAGGTGCCATGATAGAGGACAGATTCGGAATGAAAC
>JAMPIV010002352.1:0-79340 GCA_024509875.1 Oreohelix idahoensis
CCTCTACAAATTAATATTTACATTATTTTCACTAATGTGTTTTTCAACATTTTTGCGTGACTATCAGAAATGTATTTCACAATGAACTTCACAAATGACCTTCACACATGTATATCTCCATGACCTTCACAAATATGTATCTCCATGACCTCCACAAATATAAATCTCCATGACCTCCACAAATAAAAATATCTGAATGACCTCTGCAAATGAAAATCTTTATGACCTTCACAAATGTATACCTCAATGACCTTCACACATGTATATCTCAAAGACCTTCACAAACGTATGTCTCCATGAACCTCACCACACTACGTCCAATTGGAGCCTTATCTTATGTTTCAACTTTATTCCCTTTCAGAAGAAGTTGGCTAGACACGTTTCGTTCAACCCAGATACAAGACCCATTGGTTACATTAGAGCGAACGTACGAATACAAAAGATCTGGTTATCAAAATAAAACACAATTCCTTTGATTTTTTTCTTTCTGATTCTTAATTTATCATTGTAAATCTGTCTAAGTTCTGTATATCTGTAAAATATTCATCACAATCCTTCCTTTATTAACCATACTAATTCCCTTATCAGTCACGTGAATCTAATCTTTTCCCACCAAAGTTGAAATCTTTTTCATGGCGCATTTCTCGGGATGAGAACTAAATTGAACGCCTGTTGAAAAACGCGCAGTTCTTCCCAGTGTACTTCACTGCGGGATTGTTTTTCTTAAATAAATTTTCCTGGTTGTGTTGCTTTTGTTGTCTGCAATTTTCCCCATTAAAATTATGCAGTTAAGATAAGTATAAATAACTATCTCCACCATATATTTATATATTTAGCCAGTGAAGCCTCAGTGCTCATCATAGATGAAGCTTCTATACTTTCGAGCCACTGTTTCCGTACTTCTGAAACAAAATGAACAGGGATGAAATGATCACAGGGTAATTTAGTGACGTCATCAGAGCGTGCAGCACAATGAGCACAACGTAAAAAATTTCCCCGCCATGTTTTGGCGGGTGACTCACTCGTATTCAGTTTCAAATGTCCTGTAATAGATGAAGATTTTATGTGAATGTCTAACTGATGTATGTTTAAAATATTCACTTTATTTCGTCATATGTAAGATGTTTACTTTAATCTTCATTTATATCTGTTCAAATGTTTCTCTAATATTCATGTATCCCTGTATAATATTTACGTTAATCTTGTATTTACATCTGTAAGATTTATTTGAAACATTCACTTACATACACATATGTGTAATATTCCTTTTAATCGTTCAGTTATATTTGTAAAATTTATTTCAAATATTCCTTAATATATATGTAATATTCACTTTAATCTCTCATCTGTCTCATCTATCAAACATTCACTTATCAGTAACATTTACATCTAACATTCACTTATCTGTCACATTTATATCCAACACTCACTTATCAGTAACATTTATATCAAACATTCACTTATCTGTACCATTTATATCAAACATTCACTTATCTGTCACATTTATATCTCACATTCACTTATCTGTCATATTTATATCCAACATTCACTTATCTGTAACATTTATAGCCAACATTCACTTATCAGTAACATTTATAAAAAAAACATTCACATATCTGTCACATTTATATCAAACATTCCCTTATCTGTCACATTGATATGCAACATTCACTTATCTGTAACATTTATATCAAACATTCACGTATCAGTAACATTTATATGCAACATTCACTTATCTGTAATATTTATATCCAACATTCACTTATCTGTCACATTTACATCAAACATTCACTGATCTGTCACATTTATATCAAAAATTCACTCAGCTGTCACATCTATTACAAACATTCACTTATCTGTCACATTTATATCAAACATTCACTTAGCTATCACATTTATATCAAACATTTACTAATCGACGTGTAATATTCACTTTAATTTTTCCTTTATCATCATCAACGTCATCATCATTAGTTTCTCCGTTTGCTCCATGTGGAGCAAGTAGTCACCATTACAGTTGGTTCCCTTGCCCCGAGCCTGCACTTAACATTGACGCGGTCTTGCAGTTGTGGTTTAAGTAGGAATTTGTTTTAAATGATGAAGTTGATAGTGCCATGAATAACCTTTTTGTAGTCGGCTTTTATCACACATTGAAATAGCAGTTGTCCCATTAATTCCGTGTCTTCTCAGATACGTACTAGAATAGCATGTCATTCATTAACCCATTCATTCTTTCATTAACTCATTCATTCATTAACTCATTCATTCTTTCTTTCATTAACTCATTCATTCATTAACTCATTCATCCATTCATTCATTAACTCATTCATCCATTCATTCATTAACTCATTCATTCATTAACCCATTCATTCATTAACTCATTCACTCATTCATTCATTAACTCATTCATTCATTAACTCATTCATCCATTCATTCATTAACTCATTCATCCATTCATTCATTAACTCATTCATCTATTCATTCATTAACTCATTCATTCATTAACTCATTCACTCATTCATTCATTAACTCATTCATTCATTCACTCTCTCATTTATTCACTCACTCATTCATTCACTCATTCATTCATTTGTTTACTCATTCACTCATTTATTCATTCACTTACTCAGTAACTCATTCATTGACTGTCTCACTAACTCACTCATTCATTCATGCATTCATTCATCAAATCATTATTTCACTGACTCATTCATTCATTCATTCATTCATTCACTCATTACGCTTTAGATGATGTTAAAAGATCTTCATTGTTGATATTTATGCTTTTGTAGTTAAAATAAATATTCCACATGTGGCTTTAGATTTCCTTATGCAGGGTGAGTCAAAATTCAAACCCCATAGGCAATTTATTATATAAGTTAAATTAAATGTTCAAATCGGCTGCAATAATTAACTGATTTGGGGTGCCCCTATAAAAAACAATTCATAGGAGTTAGCTCTGGAGACCAACCAATGGGCCCACGTCGTCCAATCCATTTACCTGGAAATGTTTCTTGCAAAATCTTACTCACCAAAAAGCGGCCACATACAATAATTTGTGGATCATTTTGCACATGTCCTTCCGTTACTCTTTGTGGGTTTTCAATGACCCAATATCGTGCATTATCTCTGTTGAGTGAACCATTAATGTGCAACACAACTTGATCGCTGAACATGATACGTTTTTCAAGCCGTCTATATAATAAATTACCTATAGGGCTTGACGTTTGACCCGCCCTGTATATTGCTTGTGTGAAATGGATGTGTATTGATAAAAGTATTATATGTGCAAGCAGGTCAAGAGTGAGTTCAGTCTCTCAAAACATATCATATCCTCAATGAACAACTCCAAAGGGGGACGATCTATACAATTTATTTACTGTACTTTTCCACAATACATGAACTCCATTTAAAATGGCAAGCTGACATACACTAGGGTCATGTCGCCATGCTCCTCCACTCACTAAGACATCGCTTCATCAGTCTCACCATGCTGATAAACATTTGTGTTATGTATGCAGCTCAATGCTAACTATTTTGTAGCAAATATTATAATAATACACTTATGCAATCGCCCATTGAATGTCACACAGGCTAACAATGCCTATAACTCTGACATGGCACAAACATCCGAATACACACTCAGTAGGCTTTCATGCAGACACAAGAAAAATCGTAGACTTTGCTGGACACAGCCAGAACTCATCCACACCACTCGAAGGCGGACACAGAAGCCGATTATCACCATGCAAACGTCACACACTTAGCTACCACACACGTCATCATTCTTACTAAGTGATGTCATGCATACATGCGTTCAACGTGACTGCTATATGGTACTCAAAGTTCTCTTTTCCATGTTATGTTTTTCCAGACCCCTGTACCCTTCTTACCAGGAGTTTTTCAAAACACGGACTGTCTTGTAATGTTATCAACGGGTACATGTCCTTTATACATGTATTATATTTATTTGTATCCCTTGTATATGTAAAATATTTAGTCTACTATTTTTTGTACCTTAATTCGTTATCTTTACTACAATCTATTTTTATATGCTTTTAGTTACTGCTTCATTCATTCACTCTCTCTCTCTCTCTCTCTCTCTCTCTCTCTCTCTCTCTCTCTCTCTCTCTCTCTCTCTCTCTCTCTCTCTCTCTTCTGTGAAAGCGATAGAACGGCCGCGCTTATCCATGTTAAGCAACACAAACAATGAAAGCCTAGCAATGTTTATTTGTTTACCTGTGTTATTATGTTTTGTGAAACACCTTGTTAAAGACTTAACCGCGTACCTCTCTATTCACTGCTCACGTCAGAGTTTTGAGTTTTTCTTCAATATACACACAAACTCGTTTTTCTCCGGAAAATATACACATATAACTGCGCTGAAAACAGCTTTATGGGGATAAATTGATGTGGAATCCACACAAACTACGACTCTGAGAAAAGACTTTGATGTGAAATCCAGAACATGATAATTTTAAAACTGTTCAGACGGCAAATACTTCGTGTAGTTCCTTGGGGAATCTGAAAGGACGAAAATCGAATGGGAATACTCCAACCCTGAGGCATGTCGTACAAGTCGACTAATACATGGTTGTACATGGAGCTGGCATCATCATCACGTAAAACGAATAGCCACAGAAACCACAGCCGCACGAGGGATGTAATAAATAAATAAGCCTATCACTTTTGTTGTTTTTCTGTTGTCTAGTTGTCTATTTTTTCCCTACGAGTGCCATTTATATTTGTTGTTTATTTACTGTGTGAGGATGTTGATGCTTGGTGCACGCGCTCTGCCAAGAGACAAGCTACATTAACGGTTCCGTGCTTCGTAGGGAGCATACAGAAAAATGAAAATAAAGACAGCGAATACGATGTTGTTTTTCTTTTAAATTTGATGTTTACTTGTTGTTGTCTGTTTCTTTAGCGTGTGTAGATTTCTTCAGAATGTGCTGGAAGGTTTGCTGGTCAAAGGTAGTGGTCGGAGATAATTTAGTTCCTTCTAGCGGCACGGGTGATATTTTTCTAGAAAGGTGAACATTGTGCCCAGACAAGGTAGAATGTCCAGACACATAAGGTGCCCGGTCAGTGTAGATTGCCCAGACAAACATAGTGCCTAAACAATGTAGAATTCTAAGACAAATATTGTGCCCAGTCAATCTAGAATGCCCAGACAAAAATAATGCCCTGGCAATATAGAATGCAAAGACAAACGTGTAGATTGCGCAGACAAAGGTGCTACTCAGACAGTGTAGAGTGCTTAGACTAAACGGGGTGCCCATTTAACATGATACTTAGACAAATGCGATACCTAGAGAAATACGATACCTAGACAAATACGATACCTAGATAAATACGATACCTAGACAAATACGATACCTAGACAAATACGATACCTAGATATAAATTCAAGCATTCAGCACATTTCAACTTCCCAAGGACCATTGGCCTTCAGAAAATGTCTGCCAAGTCGTCCTGTCTCGTGGTATGGCCTTCAGAAAAAGTTTGCCAAGTCGTCCTGTTTTGTGGCATGGCCTTTAGTATATATGGCGTCCTTTTAACGTGATGGTCAGAGAATACACAAAGTCAAAACTAACATGTTTTCCAGACAAGTGAAAATGACCAGACAATACTCTTTCCCGACATGATGCCCAGACAAACGCAATGCCCAGTCAGTAGTTTCTGCCGACAACATGATGCCCTGACAAACGCAATGCCCAGACAATAATGTCTCGCGACAACATGATGCCCAGACAAACGGAATGCCTAGACAATAGTGTCTCACGACAACATGATGCCCAGACAAACAGAATGCCTAGACAAACATGGTAACGAGACAAACATGGTAACGAGATAAACAAGGCAAAGTATCATACAATAAAACCGGTAAGACTGGACACGGTATCAACTCACCAGACCAGAATAATGACATCTTGAACCTGCTTGAGATGAGCGTAGCCTGGTGCTGATCCTTTGAAATGGCTCGTTATTGGTGGGACCGACACCATGTTTGCCTCTCTCTCTCTATACCTTGTATATAGCCGGTAATTCAGGCGCGAAGTGGTCAGTCTGTTGCTAGCCAGTGTCCAAGTGAGGAGGGACATTTTTTCCCTTGCCAGCATTCTTGCTGTGGAGTTCATGCCATGGACTGATTCTTATAAGTACTTGCCATATTTCGGTTTGTGTGGATTATGATGTGTAATTCTAGACTTGTGTAGTATCTAGTGGGCATTTTCTACAGACCGCAGATTTATAGGTTGTCAATGAGTTGAGTGTTCCATTGTCACAGTTGTTGCCGCTTATTGTGAGCGATAGTCATTGCAGTGTTCGTTCAGTAAGTCATGCTGGAGTGTATGATGCTGATAGATTGAGCTGTTATTGAGGCAAGTTACATTGGCATTATTTCATTGTATTTCATACGTTTGTTGGCCGTGTGAGGCCTGATTGTGTGTGTGCATATTTATTAAAGGGAAATTCCTGTTAAAGGTGTTGATTACTTATGTCAGCCATTGTAGTTTGGTCGTACTCCTAGGGAGCGAGCTATTTCTGTTGTCATTATTATTATTCTAAACCAACATTACAGTGGTGCAGCACAGTGGTGCAGCACAATGGTGCAGCTCAGTGGTGCAGCACAGTGGTGCAACACAGTGGTGCAGCCCAGTGGTGCAGCACAGTGGTGCAGCACAGTGGTGCCGCACAGTGGAGTGTTATCCATGATAAGTGCGTTCTGACATATATATATATATATATATATACAAGTATATATATATATATATATTCATAAACACACATAACAGCATAACGCATTCATTAACACACATACACAGACGCACAAACATACACATCAGAATCTGTATTCTACATAAAATACATTTACTTATTATGATATGATAGTTAAGGAGGTTCAATAGAATTCATAACAGTTTCGAAGTCTCATGTTGTTCACTTCTTTTTTTTTTTTATTTAAAAGAGCGCGTGCCTTGAAATTTTTTCATGGAACATTTTCGGGAAAATATGGAAACGGCTCGCATTGCACCGTGAAAGCTAAATTGACCACCCATTAAAAGAGCAAGTCGATCTTTTAATTCTTGTTAATTATATAGTGACCATTGGCAATAAGCCATGGTAAGTTTGACTACAATGATCTAATAAAGTTGACATGGAATGGGAAGGAAAGACATGACCACAGGAGAGTTAATGCCTTCATCAGGACATCCAGTAGAATAAGCACAACATATTTTACAGGGGTCCTGTACTGAGAACCATATATTTATAACATCATTTATTCTCATCATGATTAGGCGGTTTACTTTCACTGTAATTACATAACACTCAAGGTTCAAATCTCTTCAGTCTCAAAGACATCGATTCACGCGTCCAGCTTGTGTGTTCAAGTCTCAAACTACCAATTATCAGTTCCATAACAAGGGTGCGTATAGACAGACAGACAGACAGACAGACAGACAGACAGACAGACAGACAGACAGACAGACAGACAGAGAGACAGACAGACAGACAGACAGACAGACAGACAGACAGACAGACAGACAGACAGACAGACAGACAAGATAGATAGATAGATAGATAGATAGATAGATAGATAGATAGATAGATAGATAGATAGATAGATAGATAGATAGATAGATAGATAGATAGATAGAACTTTATTTTCAAAGGCTTAAGATTTGGGCGCGAAGGCCCGTCTAACATTTTGCCCTTCCATTCTCACTTATCTTGCATACTATACCCTTTCATTCCCACATGTTACTTTAAGCATTAAATTAAAGACATAAAACATTATAAAGGTTATATAACAGCATACAATGACATTACCCAATCATAATCAAAATAAAGTATTTGTTTAAGCAAACAAGAACGTAATGAAAAAAAACCCAAACAAACAAATCCAAAACATCTATACGGTAAATCAGACAATAATTCGAGTATGATCACATTGAGATAGTATAGAATCGGAACTCCTCTGAAATATTTGAACAGTCTGCTATTGAGTGAGTAGGAACTCCGTGTTTTTTCTGTGCTCTCCCTAACTCAAGAGCAGAATCAGATAGAACGAACTTACGAACTTTATCTTCAAATGGTTTAGAATTGGGCACACAAGCCTGTCTAACATTCTGCCCATCCTTTCTCTCGTCTCCCATACTCAATTCATTTATCCTACACATGCATTTTCAATATTATTAATAAAAAAAATATTATAATAAAAATAACAAAATCAATGCAATAAAACAATGTAAAATCCCAACATTGTAAAAGTATAACAGTTACACACATTTACATGACTTTATCATAATCAATAATGAACAGGGCAGAAAAATCCTTAAAAAATACACATCACATTTGAAAATGATTTGGGAACATAACTAAATTAGGGTAGCCTATAATCTGCACTCACGATATATTTGAAAAGTCTGCGATTGTATAAATATGGACTAAGCGTGCTTTTGAGGTCGTGTGGAAGATTGTTCCACAGATGAGCAGCAGAAAATGCAAAACTTTTCTTGAATAAGTCAAGCCTAGGCTTCGGCAAGTGTAATATGTTTAAGCGTTGGCTGTGTCTTCCAGTGTATTTGAAAATAGGCCACATGTACGTTGGAGCATTCTGTGATAGGATTTTGTGAATGAATTTGACTTTGTTGAAGAGGAAGTGCTTTCTTAGAGGTAGTATGTTAAGATGTTTATGTAGATCTACTAAGTAAAGGTAAAGGATCCCGTTACACGCCCATTGAGGCATATTGGGAATATGGTGTTAGGCCCATATTTTCTTGACCGTCGGCATACTAGGGGTGATGTGGTCAGCATCACGCCGGCCGCCTTAACCTTCCCAGAGTTGCTCTGGTACCCATTTGGGGCTGGGTCGACCCAGGAGCCGTTTGCGGCCTAAAATAATCCCACCTCATCTGGGGATCGAATCATAGACCACTAAGCTAGGAAGCTAGTGCACTACCCACTATGCTACGGCGGCCCTCTAACACTACTAAGTGTGTTAAGTGTTTGTCAGAAACTAGGCGCACTGCACTTTTTGTAATGAATGGAGTCTCTTTGTGTTGGACATGGAGCAGCCATCCCAGATTGTGGAGCAATAGTCTAGGCGTGTTTGTATTTGGGATATATAGAACATCTTCCTTGTCTTCTCATCTAGAAAATGTTTGATCTTAGCTAACTGGCAAACTTTCTGTGCCGTTTGTTTGGTCAGTGCTAGCACATGCGAATTCCAACTTAAATGTTGGTCAACTATGAGTCCTAGTGTTTTGTGTTCATTTACATTATCAATGAGTGAGGTGCCAATATAGAGCTGAAGTGTGTTTTCTGTGAGTTTTGTAATTTTTGCCTAGTTGACATTATCATACATTTTGTTTTACTGATATTTATTTGCATACGATTTTTGTTGCTCCATTTGATAAGATCTGCCATCACCGGTGTCAATACCTTGTCGAGGTATGGCGGCTTGCGTACCCTGATTACCCCCAGAGCTATGTCAGCGGGAGTTTTACTCCTGGAAGATTCTACCAAGCTGGACAGGTTTGCGCGGGCAGGGGTCAGACTAAAGCAGACACACTGGTCCTCCAGGTTGGGGGTTTTAGCATAGGGCTGACACCCCTGTCTATGTAAAAAGAAATGAAGTTACGGAAACGACAACAAATGAGCAAACTTTGCTGCGGGACGGACATCCGGAGTCTGAGGCTCGTATGACTGTCAGTGGTGAAAGACGAAAGGAAGCAACTGACACGAAAACGGACGTCCTGACCGCAAAACGTGAAACAAGAATAGGATTTTGGAATGTCAGGACAATGAACGAGACGGGTAAAATAAAACAGGTCAAAGCAGAAATGAGAAACTATAGATTACACATTCTAGGGATAAGCGAGAGCAGATGGACAGGGGCAGGAAAAATTAAAACAGCAACAGGAGAAACAGTACTTTACTCTGGAAGAGAGAATGGACAGCACAATGAAGGTGTAGCCATTATTCCACAAAAAAGAAATAGAAAGAACATTACTGGAATGGAAACCCATCAACAACAGACTGATAAGAATAAGATTAAGAGGGAGATTCACCAACACTACAATAATACAATGCTACGCACCAACGAATAACAGCGATGAAGAGGTCATGGATGAATTATATCAACAACTGCAGAAAGAAATGGAAGACACACCTAGAAATGATCTTATCGTAGTAATGGGAGACCTCAATGCGAAAGTTGGAACACACAATACATATAATGAAAGAGTAATGTGGAAATGCGGCAGCGGAACAGCAAACGAAAATGGGGATAAATTAATAAGTTTCTGTAGCATTAACAACCTGGTCATTAAAGGAACACTTTTCCCACACAAAGAAATTCACAAATTGACATGGGAATCACCAAATGCTCGGGACAGAAACCAGATAGACCACATCATGATTAACGGTAGATGGAGACATGCATTACAAGATGTGAAGGTAAGAAGAAGTGCAGATGTGGGAAGTGATAACCATTTAGTAGTAGCAAAACTGAAAGTGAAACTAAGAAGGGCTGGACCAACTGAAACTACACAGAAAAGGTTTGACATCAGCAAATTGAAGGACCTCCTTACCAGAAAAGCTTTATCGGCTTATATAAAGAAGCCATATTAATTTGCCAAAAGTCAGGAAAAGACATTGACTGATGATATAGACCAGAAATTCAACACCATTTCAACAACATATAAGGAAAGCAGCAAATCATGCTTGGGATTCCAGGAAAGGAAGAAGCAAGACTGGATAACACCAGAAACATTAAACACCATAACGATGAGAAAGGAAATGAAAAGAAAGAAAACAGAAGCGAAGTCCCCCAGGTTAAAGCAACTATATAGCGAACAGTACAGTGAGCTGGACAAGGAAGTTAAACGCCAAACCCGAGCCAACAAAAGGAATTTCCTAGACGATCTTGCAAGACAGGCAGAAGAGGCAGTACTGAGAAATGAACAAAGCACAGTATACAAAATAACTAAATTCATCAGCGGAAAACGAGGTGCAAACAATATTACATTAGTAAGAGATAAGCAAGGAAATCTCATCACGACAGCAGAGGGACAGGAAACAAGATGGGCAGAGCATTTCAGAGAAACTCTGAACAAGGAACCACCAGAGATACAATTGAATGTTCCTGAGGCTGAAAACAATCTAGATGTTAATACAGACATTCCACGGAAAGAAGAAATCATCTCAGCAATCAAAGGGTTAAAGAATGGAAAAGCTCCTAGCCATGATAACTTAAACGCAGAGCTATTTAAGACAGACCCTGGGCTAGCAGCAGAACTATTAGAACCACTATTTGCACAAGTCTGGAAAACAGGGTATACAACAACGGGGTGGAACAAAGGAATAATTGTCAAATTGCCCAAGAAGGGAGATCTTGCAGACTGCAATAATTGGAGAGGAATCACTCTTTCTAAGTTCCCAGCAAAATACTAGGCAGGATAATTATACAGAAAATTTCAAAAGCAGTAGACTACAAACTGAGAAAAGAACAAGCAGGATTTAGAAAGAACAGAAGATGTGTAGATCATATATTTACCCTGAGGAACATCATAGAGCAGTGCTCAGAATGGCAAAGACAGCTGTACATTAATTTCGTTGATTTTGAAAAGGCTTTTGACAGTATACATAGGGACAGTTTATGGAAAATACTGAGGGCTTATAGAATTCCAAGCTGCATAGTGTCAATCATAAAATGCCTCTATGCCAACTTTACGTGTAGCGTTGGGCAGAGCAACCTAACCTTTGAAGTGAAGACAGGAGTACGACAGGGATGCCCCTTATCAACCACTCTATTTTTAACAGTCATAGACTGGGTGATGCGCCAGACAACAGAGGGCAGTCCAAGAGGAATAAGATGGACTAAATTTTCTACATTGGAAGATCTTGAATATGCAAATGACATTGCACTACTAGCACATTCACATCAACACATCCAGGAAAAAACGGATAGACTTAATAAGTATAGCCAGCAGGTGGGCTTGAACATCAATCTAAATAAGTCAGAGGTCATGACGCTCGATGTGAGCAACCCTGAGCCCATATCAGTAAGGAATCAGCAACTGGAACAGACAGACACCTTCACATACCTAGGATGCATAGTAACACCAGACGGCGGAGCAAGCAAAGACATCAACAACAGAATGATCAAAGCAAGAACAGCCTTTTTTTAGTCTAAAGAACATCTGGACGCCCTCTCAGTACAGCACAAGCACAAAATTAAGATTGTATATCAGAGCTGTGCGCTTTCTGTGCTCATGGTGCGGAATGCTGGAGAGTTACAGGGAAGGAAATGTCGAAATTGTCCTCTTTTCACACAACATGCCTAAGAAAAATTCTCCGAATCTTTTGGCCGAATATCATCACGAACCAAGATCTGCTTACTCGGAGCAAGCAAGAGAACATGCACACCATCATAGCGGGCAGACGCTGGAGCTGGGTTGGCCATGTCCTCAGAAGAGACCCCGATGCCATCACAAGAAAAGCTATGCTATGGACCCCTGAAGGAGAACGAGAGGCCTACTGTAACCTTCGCGTTATCAGCACGACTGTTTATTACCAGATGTTAAAGTCTGTTTGCTCGTGTGAAATCTGGTATTTGTACCGTGTTGAAGTGTCGCTGAGTGGGCGTGTCGTTTATCACCTGGACAGTGTAATGTTGAGTGTATCTAGGTCAACAGCGTGAGGCACAGCCAAGGTGTAATGCAGACACTCACACATAACAGCATACCTGGTTCTCAGGTGTGTAGAACAAGTAGTAAGATGTTGTAGTGAGTAATGGTGTGTGTAATCAGCAGGTCGAGAACACGAAGTCGTATAGGCTCTTATTTAGGGACACACAAACTCACTTCACCACACGTAGAAGTCACAGATGTGGTTAATGCAGATGACTTTCTCTTCAACATTTATTACAGCAATAGTACGTTGACGGACAACACAGTCAGTAGAACAAGGAACATGGACATTTCATGTGTAGTAATGCATATAGCCATCGAGCATAATCAACCCTGCATAGCTCGTATGTATGATGCTAGTAACGTTGGCTTGATAATATACATTTTCATACTGTAGCTCAGAGCCCCTGACTAAACGCGTCAGGTAGTCTTGTGACAAATATAGTTGCTTAATATCGAAGTCTGTGAACTTGTTGATAAAGTCAAGACTTCATCTGGCTTCTCCCGCCAGACACTTCATCTTCTCTCCTCAAAGATATAGGCCGTAATGTCGGGCCTCATAATGATTGATGAACAACTGTGTATTTTCATAGGCAGGCATTATCCTCCATACCGAAACATACCGCCATAATGCGGGTTTCATATAAATATACGTTCATTGTGCTTCTATAAAGTAATTCGACGAATAGACTTAGTTAGCTACGTCAAGCACACATAATGGACTCTGGATCTCAAGAACTGTGAGCGCTACTCACAGGTTCATACTAAATGTTCTGCAATCTTGGCATAATAATAAAGTTTATTTTACCTTGGACAGAATCCGAGAAATACACAAATAACCACTGTCGTCTTTCTAGACGAACAGAATAACTCTGGGGAGAATCACTAAGATCACAGTTATACTGAAGACTTTCTTTCCCCCAGTTAATGCAGAGAAGAACAACGGACATCTTGTCCGGTCAGAAAAACAGCTCATCACTCACAGACAGAAGTCTTCTCGGTTCGCGCTAAAAACTAGCGCATGCGTAGACAGAACAGATTTGAGAACAGTTAACCGGCCCGTCTTAAGACAGATCAACCACAAAGAATAAACACAGGGAAGATAACCCCAAATCAACCTGTCCCAGAGAGTTAACATACAGTTCTCTACCTTCGATCGTCAAAAGTATTAAATAGATTTACGTCTTATGAAACCGTCAAAAAACGACAGCAACAGACTACCACCCCCTCTGGATTAAAAAAAATGAAACTTTTTTGTGTGAAATACATCAATGAGCGAGATGCAACAAGCTCATAACGCATGAATGATGCGCCGAAGAAAGGATCAATATACATATAACGACATAATGTCAGACCCAATCAACGCACAATAGCGCGTCTAGTGAGAACAAAAATTCACCTCACAAAATAAGAGAAAATATTTTCTCCAAGTAAAATATATCCGGCAGGTACCATGAAATAAACATCAGTTGCTGGCGGTGCTAACAACAATCACATACATATCAAAAAAATGCAATGTTATAGTAATGCGAATGATAATGTAAATGGAAAAGTCATATAACATATAAATCTATTGAAGTTTTATGTTATATAGTGACTATCAACTAATGGATGGACACAATCAAAATTTGTAAAGTCATTCTATTTACATATGACAATACAAGTGTATAATCTAACAAACAGAAGATGGCATCCATATAGAATAAATCAATTCTGTATCTCGCAGATCATGAAAGCAGCGTCCACGTAGTATGTAAGGAAGACATATCGCAACATCAAGGTTCTCAAAAGCACTCCGTACCTGGTACTAGTTTGCACTGAGAACAATATAAATGACACAATTAGCAAGATGCTATAATGTACTATAATTACAAATACATGTTTAAGTGTTAAATGTGGCCGCATTAATTTTTTCGACCTTTATGTTATGTCAACTCAACCTTCTCCATTACACTAAAGATGGTAATAGCGAAAGCAAACAAGTAATTTACAACTCTAAGGTGACAGCAAATGTGTTAATATATATTGTTATAGTGAAGAGACATATGTCTAGCAGTGTATCAGGAAAATCTAGGACACAAGACTTAAGTGGACTCATGTGGGCATCTAGACAGTATGTCTGCCATCACATTATCCAGACCACGGATAGCTCGCACCGTGACATGAAAAGGTTGAAGAGCAATAGCATATCGAGTAGATCTCGAGCTCTTCAAATTCTTACACTGAATAGCTGTAAGAGCTTTTTGGTCTGTTTCCACAATGAAATGCGCACCAAGAAGGAATGTTTGTAACTTAAGGATTGACCAAACCACAGCCAACAATTCACGGTCTAAAACCGAGTAATTCCTTTCTGCCGCATTCAGTTTCCTAGAAATATACATTACGGGATGCAGAGTTCCTGAATACTCCTGCATTAGTGCCGCTCCGATCCCTGTGGATGAGGCGTCACTACGAAGAACAAAAGTCTTATCAGCAATAAGTAGCCTTAAGATAGGTGGGGATGAGAACAAATTCTTAATCTGATCCAATGAAGCTTGACATTCTTGAGACCAGCGCACCATGTTAGGAGACCCTTTCTTCAATAGGGTTGAGAGTGGTGCCATGATAGAGGATAGATTCTTAATGAATCTTCCGTAGAATTGTATTAATCCCAAGAGACTACGTACTTGTTTTTTTTGTTTTAGGCACAGAGATATTTAATATCTTAGAAATGTTTTGGTCCTCTGTCTTCAATAGACCATGACCAACTCGATGACCCAGGAAAGAAATTTCACTAAACCCAATATAGGCTTTAGAGGGTTTTGCAGTCAAATTATGCTCGCGTAGAGTTGACAGTAATTCATTTAAACCCAAATAGTGATCTTCCCAAGTATTACTGAAAAGACAGATGTCGTCTAAGTATGCAATGACATCTGAACGATATGAGAGAATTCGACGCATCATGCGTACGAAAGTAGCCGTGGCGTTCATAAGCCCGAAAGGCATAAAATTCCACTGAAACTGTAGTGGATTGATGGTATTGTATGATGGTGATATTACTAAGTGTGATGCATGAGGTCAGCTGTGAAGGCTCCTGAGATAAAATGTAGCTGTGAATTGTCAGAAGGCCCTTCGTGCTACCACTACGACCTCACACCTATCTTTTTTTTTTCTAATGAATGTGGCTACGTTAAATGTCTAGGGTAATGATATGTAATGTGTTGTGGTAGTTTACATACACACACACAGATATTTACTAAGTCTAATAATATTAATAAATGTTATAATACACTGAACTAACTCAAGTGTGTAAACTTTGGATAGTAATTTTCTTTACATTTATTTGTTCTGAACCAAGGTTTTGTTTTGGCCAGAACATATGAAAGGTTTTGCAATTATGAAAGAAATGCATGAATATTACATAATAAATGCAAGGTGTGTACATATGTATGTTACTAGACTAGTTAATATTACTACTGTTTATAGTTGTAATCTATTTGGGAGAACACTTAATGGATGTGCTGTTGGGGTGGCCTCATCACTCCCTGTCTATGGCGATTACACATTGTCCAGTTATTTGATGGAAATTTTATGGGTGTGTTAGGAAATAAGTTAGTTGGTGAATTCTCAGCAAACCAGACGCTCACGTAGCTTGAATGTGTAGCTCTGGTGCTGAGATCTGGTGGCCCCACCTCTCCGTGCTTGGGGGCAATATCAGAAGTCTGGTGGCCCCACCTCTCCGTGCTTGGGGGCTATAATAGGCTGCTCTGACAAAATGTTACTGCACGGGTCCACTCTTGTAATATTCAACAACTCATTTGACACCGCATTGGTGCCAACTGAAACTCACAGTTCTGCAATCAAAGTATTAGTCATGTGTCAGAATTCCATCCTCTAACCCTTTCTGGACACAACACTACACAACAACAACACCACATAGACGGGTCAGATCTTTCTGACCAAACAACACATCTTACCAAGTTGGTTTCACCTAGGATAAGTTCTCCCAGACTACGTATTCTGAAATATGTTCATTAGTTTCCTGCCATAGAATAGGATAGGTGATATGTTCCACTGATCTCAACACTTGATCTGTCCTTCATAATCCTTACTGGAGTTTATGTATTTTATTTGTGTCTAGACCCTGAACTGGGGCGGGGGGTCTAGAGCGAATCCTTACTTGTTGTAAGGGACAGATTATGCTATTGCAGTATCAAATCACTCGAAACCTTAAACAAATATTAAAATGTACAAAGAAATAATTTCAGTCTTACCAGAATTATGAATATAGAACACAGTTAAATGCTAGCAAAACTCAGCTGAGCTGCTGGCCTTAGGATGGCGTCCCTCTAAATATTTCAATAGCTTCTGGGAATTACACCACTTAATAATTCACTGTGTCTACTAGGACAACTTATAATGAATGGCACAAAATGCGCGTCTGAGCGCCGATAATATATTCATCTACGGCCAATCACTGCCTTTTCTTTTTCAAATTCAAATATCCTACCAAAAAGTCATTTCAGTCATACCTCAGTCAAGTATGCCTTATTGTCTGTTGGTCCGTCCGTCTCTTCTTGCGTTTCACAAAAAAACACACTTGTTTTTTGAACCAACTCTGCCTTCCCCTACACAATTTTGCCTTTAAAGTTATTTTTAGCCACAATTCACCATCCCACCCCGTCTCTTCATTCCAACTAGATTTTAGCACTTGCGTCTTCAAGGCCACAATTTTTTGAAAATTAGTGACATGTTTTATTTCAATGCAGACGCTCGCTGATATGAACAACACAGTCTTTTGTCAATATCTTTCTTATTATCTATCCGTCTGTATAAATGAAAGCATATTATTTCACTGCTCAAGATGGGCCATCCGGCCAGCTAGGTTTTATATTCCTAACATTATTATTAAGAAAAGTTACTTTTCAAATATTTTCTAGAATCTTCTGGAATGCGTTCATCACTGCATTCAAATAAACGGACTAAGTTATCGCAAAAGCGTCCAAGAAATGACTGTGGCGTATAATATCCAAGGTCCCTTTTGTCGATTTCTTTACTTTATGTCAACTTGGGGAACGTGACTTTTTCCTCCTTTCCCCACCACTTGCGTCTTTTAGCCTTGCTAGTTTCAAGCACGCGTTCAGTCAGATTTTTCCTTTTGATCTCCGTTCTCATCCCGTTCCGTTTTGCCTTCAAGTCTAACAATTTAATTTCCTTGGTGGGTGATGACCCGCGGCGTGGGCGATCATGTATTTTAGCAGCTTACGCATTAGTTTTTATCCCTACGTTGTATCATTGGAGATATTTTAACGTTGTATCATGGTTAATTTTGTGACACATCTCCCCACTTGAAAACATGCCTACGGCAAGTTCTAAAACCAGTGATACACATAGATAAAATCTCTCCTCACTCCTGCCATTACTCTAATTTTGATCACAGGGGTGCCGACTGAGGAAATCTGCACCGACATTCAATTTGCCTGGGATATATTGGATACTAAACTGATAAGGTTGAAGCAATAAAGACCACCTCAGCAATCTTGCGTTTTCATGCTTAGCCTGAGATAAGAATACGAGTGGCTGATGATTCGTCTCGACCACAAAAGTCCTACCATACAGATAGATTTGAAACTTCTTTATTGCCCAGATTAACGCTAAACATTCTTTTTCGCTTGTGGAGTATCCTTGTTCCGCCTTATTCAATTTGCGGCTTGCATAAGCGACTGGTTTCAGTTCCCCATCAGGTGAAGATGATCTTTGCAACAAAGCCGCTCCGAGTCCTACATTACTTGCAATGGTTCTTAAGACAAAGTCCTGTGTCAAATCAGGTAGTTTGAGAATAGGCTTGCTAGTGAGTTTTTCCTTTAAGTCTTGGAACGCTAATTCACTTTGCGCAGTCCAATTAATTTTATCTGGAAGTCCCTTGCGAGTCAGATCAGTCAGAGGAGCACAAATAGAGTTAAAATCTTTGATATATTTTTGATAAAATCCGCATAACGACACGAATAATCGCACATCCTTTTTTGTTTGTGGTCTAGGTGCTCTCTGCAGTTTTTCCAAGTTCTTGGGATCAGGGGTCATGCTACCCTGATATACAGTGTGTCCCAAGAATTCCAACTCTTTGCATCCAATGCAACATTTTGTTGGCCTAGCAGTCAAGTTCGCCTCCCTAAGCCTATTAAATAACATTTCTAGAGCTTCAATGTGTTCTTCAAATGTCTCTGTGGCGACGAGAATATCATCCATGAAATTCGTGATACATGGGTTATTCAGGGGATCCAACAATTTGCGCATCATCCTTGAAAATACACTCGGAGCATTTTTTCAGTCCGAATGGTAGCATGTTGAATTCATAATGTCCATCCGAAGTGCTAAAAGCCAAATAAGGTCTCACTTCCGGCTTCACTGGGATCTGGTAATAGCCTTTACTAAGATCCACCTTTGAAAAGTATTTTGCCTTGTTCAGTCTGGCAAATAACTGTTTTGTGTCTGGTAATGGATCCACTTGTCCTTCTGTGACAGCATTCAGTTTCCTGTAATCTATGCACAGTCTGTGTTCCCCAGACGGTTTTCTCAATAATACGACACTAGAGCTAAAAGATGATTCACTGTGTGAAATAATCCCCTCCTTCAACAAATAACCTATTTCTTCCTTCAATGCCTTCTCCTTCGCGAACGGAATAGAATAGGCTCTCATACAGATTGGGTTTGAGTCTACCAGTTTCATGTCATACTGTAGCAAATTTGTATGGCCTGGTTTATCTGTTAATACATCTGTATGTTCCTCCAGAACCTGTTGAACTCTCTCCCTCTGGTTTTTAGTCAGGTGCTTACTGACTTTTACCTGTGCTGCTGTTTCACAAGGATGTAATGGGTATTCATGTGAGGTGAGTGGTTCCTTTTGCATTTGAGTTGCGATAGCTAAGGTCAGTAAGGGGGTGCTTTCCTGGAGTGGTCTGTCCAGATACTTCTTTAACAGGTTTACATGATAAACTTTCTCCTTCCCCTTTTTGTCAATTTTATAGTTTGTTCTAGACACCTTCTCTAGAACCGTATATGGACCTTGCCATCCAATTTGTAATTTATTCTGGCTACCGGGTAGTAGAAGCAGCACCTTCTCTCCCACTGCCAGTTCTCTGTCCTTTGCCTTCCTATTAAAATATGCTGCATGTTTCTTCCTGGCTTGTTTCAAATTATCATTTGCCAGTTTCAATCCAGCTTTCAAACGAGTGGTCAGTTCGTTCACGTATTGGTAAGATGAGGTAACAGTCTCCTCCGCCTTCTCATCTGTCCAGGTCATTAATAGCGCTACATCTGGACCTTTAATTTATCATACGTATTTTTCATGGAACCCGGCTGGTCCCGTCCATTAGAAGCACTATAGTGAGGACTTTTCTTCCTAGAATCATCACTCACAAATCGACCACTACCAATTTTTTTCTGGGGTTTGTCTCCCCACTTTAGATTGCTTATGAGAGATCTTCGCTCTCTTTTCTGTTCTTCCAGTTTATATAAGTCTGACCGAGGGATTGTCATCTTATCCTGGGTAAAATTTCTTCTTTGTACTCGTCGCATAGTGGCCATGTTAATCCATTCAAGTGAAGGCTGGGTGTGAAAAGGGGGCTCCCATTGCACTTTGTCTCCTTGAGTATCATAATTTTTCTTTCCAGGCCTAATTTTGCCCCGTGGCGTTTCTAGGTCCTGCACATATTTTCCCTTTGTGGGTGTTCCCTCATGAAATATGCCACATGCTTCTACAAAGTTTTCAATATCGACATTTACGTCCTGCCAATAGTATTTGCGAGCAACTTTTTGGCAGATGGTACCGACTTTTTCATGGTCCCCATCTTTTCCAACATGTAAGCTCCTTATTAAATTTGCCCTATATATCTTGGGAAGAACCAACTGTCCGTGACCAGTGGATCTAGTTCCTGTCTTCCTATATAATAGTTTGTTCTTCATAAAATATTCCCCCTTGCTCGGAGGTGTGTGGCATTTTGGCAATTTTTTAAAACATGGCTTGAGTGTCTTATCCTCAGCCTGCGCCTTCCTCATCTCCTCTGGATGAGCATTTATAGGTTCACCTTCTTCCTCCTTCTTCTGTGACCTGGTCTGCACTGTCGCCATGATCACAGGTCTCTCGGGATTCCCCAAGAAGACGTATCTACACCCCAATATCAGAGGGTAGATTGGTTCATCTATCACTGCTGCTCTGATTTCTCCTTCCACATAGCGAGTTTTCACCGTTATCCTTGCGATGGGAAGTGTCATGAGTGGTATGTCCTTAGTTGCCCCTTGTATTTCCACTGTTTCTGTGGTATACTGACTTGGGTCCACTAGACTAGACTTCACAACTGAATCATAATCCAAACCTGTATCATAAAGGCACCTTATGGTGACCCCATTACAAATAACATCCTCACAAACTGGGGGGTGATAAGGTTCCTGCTGTCCCTTAGGATTAACCTTTAATCTTTGAGTCCCCGACTTCATTGCAGCAATGTTTGAAGGTTTCCTTCTACAAAATTTGGTGTTATGGTTATCTTTCTTGCACCATTTACACCATCTTTTTCCTTGGTTAAACGGTTTTCTTTCATTGGCTTTTTGGTCATTGAACTGTGAGTTTCTGTCTCGGTAGTCATTTCTTGGCCGTTCAAAGTTTGTCCTACCTTTATTTCCCTGCTCTCTATTATCAAATTTATTAAATTGCTGTGGAGCTTTAAAATTGTCTATGTGCTTCTTTTTAGCACCACTTACCTCTGCCTGGGCTGCCTGATACCTCTCAGCGACATTTAAAACCTCCCCCAACTTCTCTGCACCTTGTTCCATGAGAAATTTTCTCTTGTCTGGAGCCATGGACTCTCTCAATTGCTCAATCATGATCATTTCTTTAAGATCTTGGGTCTTCCCCAGAGCAGTCCATTTCTCCAAATAGGTTTCCAGTCTGGCAGAGAATTGGTGGTATGTCTCCCCAGACGACAGTTTGGCATTTCTAAATTTCTTACGATAAAATTCCCCATTTTTTTCGTACCTCAATAACAAAGCCTGCTTTAACATGTCATAATTCTCCTGGTCTTCTCTGTTCATTTTTGCGAAGACTTCGAAAGAAGTACCTCTCAGTCCCTGTGATAACTTTAAACTCCACCTCTCTCTCTCTCTCTCTCTCTAACCCATATGTAGTAGCTAATAACTCAAAACGTCCTAGGTACCCCTCTATGTCATCGTCTTTTTCAACAAAATGGTCTAAATGAAACCCCATAGCTGAGTTTGAGGCTCCAAGACTGGGCGTAGCATCTGAGGCAAAAGGGCTGGCACCATTTTCAGGAGCCTGGCCTTGTAGCTCCAGCTCCCTGAGTCGTAATTCGTGCTCCCTCTGCAACCTTCTATCTTCTGCCTCCCTTTCGGCCTTTTTATCTTCTGCCTCCCTTTGCTGTCGTTTTTCTTCTGCCTCCAATGCTTTAGCCTCTTTGTCAGCCTCAATTTGTAACCTCTTAGTCTCAGCCTCTAACCTCTTCTCTTCAGCCAACCTTTCAGACTCTAATTTTCTTTCAGCCTCTTTTTCTAATCTTCTTTCTTCCCGTTCAATATACTTATCACATTCAGCCGTTACATATTGAATTAAAATCTGACCATCCATTCCCATCTCCTTTGCCGTCAGCACAGCAGCTGATCTGAATTTGGCCAGCTCCGCCATACTTTTTAAACAAATCTAGCAATGTGCAAGATAAAATTTCCAACCACTAAAGTACTTCTAATTACTCTAGTCTAAAATAATTCTAATTAATTAATTAACTACCACTGGCTGTGAAGATTCACCAACTTTTATTTTCAGGGACACTTTTAATTTTAAGGGACACTTTTAATTTTTATAATGTGTTCCCCTAATCTAATTCTCCCCCCAGGAGATCCTAATATATTTGATAGGTTAATTATCCCGGGTACAAGAGACCCCAATATATGTAGTGGATTGATGGTATTGTATGATGGTGATATTACTAAGTGTGATGCATGAGGTCAGCTGTGAAGGCTCCTGAGATAAAATGTAGCTGTGAATTGTCAGAAGGCCCTTCGTGCTACCACTACGACCTCACACCTATCTTTTTTTTCTAATGAATGTGGCTACGTTAAATGTCTAGGGTAATGATATGTAATGTGTTGTGGTAGTTTACATACACACACACAGATATTTACTAAGTCTAATAATATTAATAAATGTTATAATACACTGAACTAACTCAAGTGTGTAAACTTTGGATAGTAATTTTCTTTAAATTTATTTGTTCTGAACCAAGGTTTTATTTTGGCCAGAACATATGAAAGGTTTTGCAATTATGAAAGAAATGCATGAATATTACATAATAAATGCAAGGTGTGTACATATGTATGTTACTAGACTAGTTAATATTACTACTGTTTATAGTTGTAATCTATTTGGGAGAACACTTAATGGATGTGCTGTTGGGGTGGCCTCATCACTCCCTGTCTATGGCGATTACACATTGTCCAGTTATTTGATGGAAATTTTATGGGTGTGTTAGGAAATAAGTTAGTTGGTGAATTCTCAGCAGACCAGACGCTCACGTAGCTTGAATGTGTAGCTCTGGTGCTGAGATCTGGTGGCCCCACCTCTCCGTGCTTGGGGGCAATATCAGAAGTCTGGTGGCCCCACCTCTCCGTGCTTGGGGGCTATAATAGGCTGCTCTGACAAAATGTTACTGCACGGGTCCACTCTTGTAATATTCAACAACTCATTTGACACCGCATTGGTGCCAACTGAAACTCACAGTTCTGCAATCAAAGTATTAGTCATGTGTCAGAATTCCATCCTCTAACCCTTTCTGGACACAACACTACACAACAACAACACCACATAGACGGGTCAGATCTTTCTGACCAAACAACACATCTTACCAAGTTGGTTTCACCTAGGATAAGTTCTCCCAGACTACGTATTCTGAAATATGTTCATTAGTTTCCTGCCATAGAATAGGATAGGTGATATGTTCCACTGATCTCAACACTTGATCTGTCCTTCATAATCCTTGCTGGAGTTTATGTATTTTATTTGTCTCTAGACCCTGAACTGGGGCGGGGGGTCTAGAGCGAATCCTTACTTGTTGTAAGGGACAGATTATGCTATTGCAGTATCAAATCACTCGAAACCTTAAACAAATATTAAAATGTACAAAGAAATAATTTCAGTCTTACCAGAATTATGAATATAGAACACAGTAAAATGCTAGCAAAACTCAGCTGAGCTGCTGGCCTTAGGATGGCGTCCCTCTAAATATTTCAATAGCTTCTGGGAATTACACCACTTAATAATTCACTGTGTCTACTAGGACAACTTATAATGAATGGCACAAAATGCGCGTCTGAGCGCCGATAATATATTCATCTATGGCCAATCACTGCCTTTTCTTTTTCAAATTCAAATATCCTACCAAAAAGTAATTTCAGTCATACCTCAGTCAAGTATGCCTTATTGTCTGTTGGTCCGCCCGTCTCTTCTTGCGTTTCACAAAAAACACACTTGTTTTTTGAACCAACTCTGCCTTCCCCTACACAATTTTGCCGTTAAAGTTATTTTTAGCCACAATTCACCATCCCACCCCGTCTCTTCATTCCAACTAGATTTTAGCACTTGCGTCTTCAAGGCCACAATTTTTTGAAAATTAGTGACATGTTTTATTTCAATGCAGACGCTCGCTGATATGAACAACACAGTCTTTTGTCAATATCTTTCTTATTATCTATCCGTCTGTATAAATGAAAGCATATTATTTCACTGCTCAAGATGGGCCATCCGGCCAGCTAGGTTTTATATTCCTAACATTATTATTAAGAAAAGTTACTTTTCAAATATTTTCTAGAATCTTCTGGAATGCGTTCATCACTGCATTCAAATAAACGGACTAAGTTATCGCAAAAGCGTCCAAGAAATGACTGTGGCGTATAATATCCAAGGTCCCTTTTGTCGATTTCTTTACTTTATGTCAACTTGGGGAACGTGACTTTTTCCTCCTTTCCCCACCACTTGCGTCTTTTAGCCTTGCTAGTTTCAAGCACGCGTTCAGTCAGATTTTTCCTTTTGATCTCCGTTCTCATCCCGTTCCGTTTTGCCTTCAAGTCTAACAATTTAATTTCCATGGCGGGTGATGACCCGCGGCGTGGGCGATCATGTATTTTAGCAGCTTACGCATTAGTTTTTATCCCTACGTTGTATCATTGGAGATATTTTAACGTTGTATCACGGTTAATTTTGTGACAGAAACAACCCCCTAGGTGTTGAGAAAGCAGTGAGAGGTTTGGCGTGTTCAATTAACGGAACTTGCCAATAGCCTTTTGACAAGTCAAGTTTAGTAAAGAATCGAGAGTAAGAAAGTCTAGTAAGTAGATCTTCTAATAAAGGCATAGGTTCAGCATCGAACTTCGTAACTTGGTTCAATTTGCGATAATCTACGCAAAGGCGTATGTTATTGTCTTTCTTTCGAACAATAACCGTGGACAAAGAGTATGCTGAGGTGGATGGTTCAATTATCTTCAATTGTATCATCTCATCCAATTTTTTCTCGACTTGTGCTTGGAAATGAATAGGAATAGGATATGGTCTTACTCTGATCGGAGTATGATCAGTAAGTATAATGTCATGCTCAATGACATTTGTGTGTCCAGGAATGTCGGTAAGGACATCCTGAAATACTTGTAGCGTAGAAGATATTTGTCGCTGTTCCTCAAAAGACAAATTAGAAGAAAGAGTAACGTTTCTCCATGATTCCGTAGAAGTAAGTGGAATCACAGGAAGAAGTAGATTGACATCCGAAAAAGAAGTTTCCTCATCCTGTATAACTGACAGGGATGAGATATGACCTTGTTGGACTGGAAAGTCGTCCGTTGCCTGGAAAATAGGCTGCAAATAGTCTGGTCGCTCATGATATTCCGTAAGCATATTTATATGGAAAGTTTTATGCCTTCCATCAATATCGACAACATAGTCGACATCGGAAATCTTTGAGACTATTGCATATGGACCTTTCCATGTAATAAGAAGTCTGTTCTCTCTGGAAGGGAGTAAAACAAACGCTTTATCCCCAGGACAAAGTTGACGTAGGCGTCTCTTCTTATTAGCAAATTGTCTTGCCTTTTCCTTAGCAAATTCGGATGATGAAGTTGCTAGCTTGCATGCTTCAATAATTTTTTTTTCTGAGAGCAATGACATACTCATATCAAGATTATTTGTCATTGTCGATATTATCAGCAGTTATAAGATCATGCAGCAAAGACATAGGACCGCGCGGTCGCGCGCCAAAGACAAGTTCAAAAGGAGAAAATCCTGTGTGTTCGTTGGGGACCTCCCTATAGGCAAAGAGAGCCGCAGGTAGGACTCGGTCCCAATCCTGAGGATGATCCTCAGTTATCTTCCCCAGTAAGTTCTTGAGTGTTCTATTAAGACGCTCAACTAACCCATTAGACATTGGGTGATAAATACTACTCAAAGATCTTTTAATGTGCAGAGTAGACATTACCTGCGACATTGTCTCTGATATCAATTGTGTGCCATGGTCCGACAATATTTCCACAGGAAAACCTAAACGAGAAAATATAAGCCAAAGAGCGTCTGCGATATCAGCAGTGGAAATGCTCTTAAGAGGGATAGCCTCTGGCCAACGCTTGCACATATCAACGCACGTAAGGATAAATTGATGTCCCCTGGCCGATTTAGTCTTAAAAGGGCCAATGATATCTATGGCCATTTTCTGAAACGGCCGAATAGGAATGTCTGCAGCCTGAATAGGCGCAGCATGCCGTGGACCTCTAGATTTCACCTCTTGACATATTTTGCAAGACCGGCAATAAATTCGTATGTCTTTATTGACAAATGGCCAAAAGAAAGACCCCAGAATTCTCGACTTAGTTCGGGCAAACCCATGTGTCCAGCACACTGAGAATCGTGTGCATGTTGAAGAATTAAAGCTCTCATATTTTTGGGTACGAGAATTTGAGAATGCATAGTCGCGTCTGAGTGTTGTACCATACGCACTAGTATACCAATCTTCATAGTGATATATGATTTGCGATTCGTATTCTGATTCGGATCACCGTTTTTAGCGAGAAGAAAGAATTTCTTTAAAGACGGGTCTTTTTCTTGTAGTTTCACAAACGAGTCATGCGAAATCTCCAAGTGATCATCTTGGCTACCTACTTCATTAACTTCAGTAGATGAAGTTTGAGGAATAAGAGACTGTGCTCTTGTTACCACTGCATTGGCTGTTTGTATATTCCGTTCTTCCCAGGCGACAATTTGATGCGGGGTGCATTCCTTAACCCCGTGAATACGCCCGATTATAAGATTCGCAATAGGATTAGGTAGAAGACACGCATGAACATCTCCCGTAAAGAAAGGAGTAGCAATGTGGATAATAGCAGTCGAGTAATGTTCTACTGTGCCACCAAATGTTACACATTTAACTATTTTTCCCGTGGCACAGCGAGGATCTATAAGCGATTGCTTAACCCCAATAGTAGTGCACCCAGAATCAAATAGCACTGAGACTGGGTTACTATCCAAGAGACCTTTATGCAAGATAAGCGATCCTCTCCTGTCATGCGCAATTGCAGCAGGGGGAGCGGGAAGAGGGTGACCACAACTTAAAGTAGTTACCGTGGTCGGTTCAAATGATGTTGAGCATTGGGTGCATTTAGATGCTCTCCCAAAGTCAAAAGCAGCACAAGTGACAGCATTAGAATTTTTATTATCGTTCACTTGATTATTGGCACCATGAGGCTCTTGTTGTACAGAGTTTCCCTGGTAATATGATCTCTTTTTCTTGTATTGAGATCTACCACGATTATTATTCCCTCTGAAATTATCATAGTTTGATCTACCTTGACCACCGCTCTGGTTCGAATCCCAGGTTCCATAATCACTATTGTCATTACCCAATTGATTATAGTGTTTACCTGTTTGGTTTCGATGCCCCCGCGAAGGATAGCCTTGAAAGTGTCTATAGTGACTACCTCTCCGCAAATTCCCATAATTATTGGACCCGAAATAACGAGGACTATCTGATCGCCTCCAGTTCTTTGAAGAAGACCCATTATATGATGGGTTACCCTGATTCTGATCATAATTACGATTGCTCTTCTTATTGAAGTTGTGTTGAGCACCTTGGAATTTATTCATAACGTTAGGGCCATATGGTGCTGCAGAAGCAACCGGCAATTCTTCTTTCA
Source organism: Oreohelix idahoensis (assembly GCA_024509875.1). Lineage (NCBI taxonomy): Eukaryota > Metazoa > Mollusca > Gastropoda > Stylommatophora > Oreohelicidae > Oreohelix > Oreohelix idahoensis. Next base: position 27,912 of record JAMPIV010002352.1, read on the forward strand.
CCTTAGCATTGCTAACAGTAGCATGGGGATGTGCAGTGACGTACTGGCAACAGTATTCTTCCATGTCTTTTATGTCCTTAGGTTTACGCTCATGAATAAAAGCAAGGAAAGACTCATTGACAGATGACATAACTTTATCTCGAAGTAATAAGTCCATAAGGGCTTCATATGTTTTTTTCTGTTTTAGACAGCTCAATCCAACTTGTGAATGTAAGACGAATCTTAGTAATAAAGTCAGAGAACTCTACTCCAGTTTCTGGTAGCATTGTCTTAAAACGAAGACGATAATCTTCTTCTTTTAATTGATATCTTTTAAGTAATGTTGCCCTGACAACATCATAATTAGTTCTATCAGTTTCCTCTACTGCCATTACAGTACTTAATGGTTCACCTGAAAGTAACTCCATCAGTTGTCCGACATATTGTTCTTTATCTACCTTATGCGTTACGCATGTTAATTGAAATCTATCAAGGTAGAAGGTTATGTCGTCCTTTAGAGGGTTGAAAGGAGGTAATTTGACCTTATAAGTATTCTCCTTTATCTAACCCGAAGTTGATTGAGGAGCACTCATATTCATCACCTTTAATTTCTCCAACTCCAAAGCTAATAGCTTTTCCTCATGTTCCATTTGTGCTTTCCTTTCCTCAGCAGCAGCTTGAAGTTTTCTCTCCTCAGCAGCAGCTTGAAATTTTCTCTCCTCAGCAGCAGCTTGAAATTTTCTCTCCTCAGCAGCAGCTTGAAGTTTTCTCTCCTCAGCAGCAGCTTCTCTGTCTAATCTTTTATTTTCAAAGCAGCTTGAAGTTTTCTCTCTTCAGCTTCTCTTTGTTGCTGTATTCTTCTATCTTCAGCTTCTCTGTCCAACTGCATTTGCATCCTTTTCTCTTCAGCCTTCTGTGCCTTGGCATATTGAGCAAGTGCAAACTCTTCCAATTTCTCACCAGTTTTGCCAAGGGATTTCCCTTGCTCAATAAAGACATCTAATGTAGACATTCTGTCTAATAATATGAGATAAGACCTGAAAAATTGAATAGATTACCTTATCCCAACCTCAATGGGAGACAAGTCTGTAATACTTGACTTGTATACTCACTTCACTTTATCTATCCCAATCTCCGTGGGAGACAAGTCTTTTAATCAAAAACTTGTATAATCACCTTGTTTCTTTATAATAATATGATCATAAATAACCTCTATCTGAAAAGTGCATCATATTAACAATAATAGTTCATGACCAAGTATATATATAGACTGTGTATGATAAACATGTATACGATAACAATACAAAGACAAGAATATAGAACAACCGAAAACGTTCGCAGAAGTCAAATGATAAATAAAGCTTAACTAAATCTAATGTTGTAAAAAATAACAATGATAACTGCGAAAAATCAACACAAATGACAACACTGTTATAAACAAAAAGGTGTATAGAAATAAATGAAAGGAAGGAAGAGGGTAGACAATTACAAACAAAACAAATCAAAAATCAAAGAATGGAAAAAAATAACGAAAACGACACTAACACATCTCGTCACAGCAAAGAAAAAAAAAGTAGCAACACACGTCGCTCGCAATTTCCGCTGTGGGAAATATGCACAGTCCCTACAGAAAACTCTCTCAATAGAACCTCTGTCACGTGGTATATTCTAAAGGAGTCACCTTCCCAACCAACCCGCAAAACATACACACCAACACAATATGTAAACAAAGAACATGTGATATGTGAATGCACAATATAAAGTATGTATGTAGAGGAAGGCTCAGTTGCACGCAAAATAAAGGCTCAGTTTACTCAATAAATAGGCCGCTTATCTTTAAGCACAATCCTCAACCACCCGCAAAGATGCAGTACAATGCGGTACAACTGTAAACAACATTGGAAGACGCTCCACCGTTGAAGGTCACCGTAACTTGACAACAGGTAGTGGTCTCCAAAGTGTAGTATGTAAACAACAGTTTGACCTCCTGAGCTTTAACGTAAACAACGTGACTTGACAATATATGTCCATTGACGAGTGTCAAAATGTAGAAAGATATTTATCTCCGTCGTACAGCGTAAATACCGTTCCTAAGTAGCTGTGGTCCATGAAGCAGTATAAAGCGTTGACCTGCTTAGCACTATTCGCTGCGAATCTGTCACTCCACAATGTTATGTAAAAACCCACGAATCTGGTCCACCAGATGTAACTTTCGCGTTATCAGCACGACTGTTTATTACCAGATGTTAAAGTCTGTTTGCTCGTGTGAAATCTGGTATTTGTACCGTGTTGAAGTGTCGCTGAGTGGGCGTGTCGTTTATCACCTGGACAGTGTAATGTTGAGTGTATCTAGGTCAACAGCGTGAGGCACAGCCAAGGTGTAATGCAGACACTCACACATAACAGCATACCTGGTTCTCAGGTGTGTAGAACAAGTAGTAAGATGTTGTAGTGAGTAATGGTGTGTGTAATCAGCAGGTCGAGAACACGAAGTCGTATAGGCTCTTATTTAGGGACACACAAACTCACTCCACCACACGTAGAAGTCACAAATGTGGTTAATGCAGATGACTTTCTCTTCAACATTTATTACAGCAATAGTACGTTGACGGACAACACAGTCAGTAGAACAAGGAACATTGACATTTCATGTGTAGTAATGCATATAACCATCGAGCATAATCAACCCTGCATAGCTCGTATGTATGATGCTAGTAACGTTGGCTTGATAATATACATTTTCATACTGTAGCTCAGAGCCACTGACTAAACGCGTCAGGTAGTCTTGTGACAAATATAGTTGCTTAATATCGAAGTCTGTGAACTTGTTGATAAAGTCAAGACTTCATCTGGCTTCTCCCGCCAGACACTTCTTCTTCTGCTCAAAGATATAGGCCGTAATGTCGGGCCTCATAATGATTGATGAACAACTGTGTATTTTCATAGGCAGGCATTATCCTCCATACCGAAACATACCGCCATAATGCGGGTTTCATATAAATATACGTTCATTGTGCTTCTATAAAGTAATTCGACGAATAGACTTAGTTAGCTACGTCAAGCACACATAATGGACTCTGGATCTCAAGAACTGTGAGCGCTACTCACAGGTTCATACTAAATGTTCTGCAATCTTGGCATAATAATAAAGTTTATTTTACCTTGGACAGAATCCGAGAAATACACAAATAACCACTGTCGTCATTCTAGACGAACATAATAACTCTGGGGAGAATCACTAAGATCACAGTTATACTGAAGACTCTCTTTCCCCCAGTTAATGCAGAGAAGAACAACGGACATCTTGTCCGGTCAGAAAAACAGCTCATCACTCACAGACGGAAGTCTTCTCGGTTCGCGCTAAAAACTAGCGAATGCGTAGACAGAACAGATTTGAGAACAGTTAACCGGCCCGTCTTAAGACAGATCAATCACAAAGAATAAACACAGGGAAGATAACCCCAAATCAACCTGTCCCAGAGAGTTAACATACAGTTCTCTACCTTCGATCGTCAAAAGTATTAAATAGATTTACGTCTTATGAAACCGTCAAAAAACGACAGTAACACCTACCAAAAACAACTTGGCGGAGGACTGTGGAGGCTGAGATGCAAAGAATGAACCAGAGATGGAGCACTGTATGAAGGATGGCCACCGACCGAGCAAAGTGAAATCAATTTGTTGTTGCCCTACAAGACGCCATCAGGCGTGATGGCCACTGACTGCTTTGACGGTTGGCGGCTAAGGATCAAAGAAGAAGAAGATTTGATAAGATTGTCTACATCAGTTTGTAATAATACTTCTAGTAAGTTGCAACTTTTATCACTTGTGTAAATATTACAGTCATCGGTAAATAGGTCGCAGGATGAGTGCTTGATGTGTAGTGGCAGGTGATTTATGTATACGGCAAAAGGTAAGGGACCTAGAATTTAACCCTGAGGAACTCCAGTATTGACCATGGTTGGGCTTGACAAGGAATTATTGTAACACACTACTTGCTGTCTGTCGGACAGGAATGATTTAAATAATGAGACTAGTTTAACTTTCATTGTTTCTAATTTTCATATTAAAATAACGTGGTCTATCATATCGAATGCTTTTCTAAAGTCTACAAAGATTGCTCCACATATGTTATCATTATTGATGTTGAGGTGCCAATTGTCTATCATCTTAGTTAAGGCTGTGTTGCATGAATGCTGTTGTCTAAACTCTGACTGACTGTCAATTAGCAAGTCATTGCTAACTAGTGTGGTGGGTTTTGATGTTAAACAATAAAGTATTATTTGTCTACCGATGTGAGGTCAGCTGTGCAAGCCCCTGAGTCTAAGATTTGAATAAGATGTTCTCAGGCAACCTGGCTGCTACCACCCCACGACCTCACTCGGCTATATATTTTATCCTAATTAGTATGTAATGGTGTCTGGTTGTTATCTAGCTAGTGTCTAGAGTAATGTGCAATGTAAATGTAATAAAAATGATAACAACTACATTTAACACTCAATGAATAGTAATGATACAAGTCACTGGTTAAATTTGAACTGTAAAATCATTTGTACAATTTTATTTTTCCTGTGTCTCAAGTGCTTGGACACAGGAATGTTAAAAATCAAAGAAGAATTCAATTTAGTTATATTTTAAATACTTTAAAAAACAACACTCTGGTTGTGAATAATTATCTACAATGTTTATGTCTTGAGTTGGTATGATGAAACAATAAGTCTATGTATGGGCAATCCTTGGAAGAACGAATGTTCTCATCACTTCAAGAAAACCTTGATAAAATATAGATGATGTAGATTAAAGTTATGTGAACCAAGGCACGCCCGTGGACGGGTGCTCTTATCTGAATAATCCAGTAAAACTCGGCTGTCTCTCTCACACATCCACTTTCTGCGCGATTTCACTTCGGCAGAATGCTGCTACAGAATACTTCGTACGTTAGGCACTCAGGAACGTTATGCCTCACTCTGGCAGCTTCAGTTGAAAGTATAGTAGTATGTGGCTCACTTTATGGTTCCACAGTTGAACCCTGCAAGTAGAGGATTAATCCCTACCTCAGTACATCATAAACCCATCTCCATCTCTAATCACATAAACAGTATCAATATTTTCAAGATCAGTGGGTCTTTGCTACAAATAGCTATCGTTCCTATCTGGTTGTGTGCCCTATTCATCATCATGTCTTCAATCATCTGTTTGATATCTTCATAGTTATAGGTAAACTTATATTTACTTATATAAAAAGTCAAGTGCAAACACTGTGACTTACTGGAGACGGCCAGTGGTTTTCTGGTCTTACATCATAATAATGTACATCAATTTCCCCTTTTAAGTATTTTTTATTTTTTTTCCAAAACCCAAGTAAGCCGGTCTAGCTTTAATAAAAGAGATACTTTCCTAACAATAGCTGTGGCAAGGCACAAAATTTTTTGGTTGGCGTCTTTTTAGATATTCCTCTACCCACTGATTATTTTTATACACATTCAATAATACAAATGCATGTCAATAAACAAAAGGGTTAAATAAATGGTTATCAGTAGTCCCTTCTGGTTTTTAATACCGCATCAATGAAATTTACACAATATGTAGGTTAATCTATCGATTAATGGTCACACACAATCGCCGCTGGTGCAGGAAGGCAAGGGCAATGGTCATGGATTCCCTGCTCCCTTTGATAACACTACTTATTAAAAAGATTTTTCTCAAGTGGCCCCGAACGCTAGGTTCAAATCGTTTTTATTACTATCCTTAGTCTATTTGCTCCAACCAATCAAATTATGTTATGCTTTCTAGCGTCCTTTTTTCAAAATACGTAACATTTTAAATCTTGGACTACCTCTCCCCTCCCAAGATATGGCGAGCTGAGTGAGGCTATTCCGTATGTCCGTCACTATGTCTTTCAGTTCCATATTTCAGTCCCTATCTAACTGTTTTTAAAAAAATGCGGAAAAGCAATTATGGATCAGAAGACTAGCTGCCATGTAGTCCTTCTGGTTTTATTCGTATCTTTATCCCATTATTTTTCACTCTTCATTTATTCAAATAACATATACTTTTATAATAATATACCTTATGGGGACTATGATATGCTAATAAACAAATATTATCCTTTTAATTGTCAACTGTCCTTTCGTTTATTTTATTATCATTCTTCATCTAAGTTCAGTTTGCCATCATGGCTTTGCATCTCACTGTTGTTAATAAGTTTTTACGTTTTCCTCCTGTCCCCTACACACTAGGTTAAATTTTCAAATTTCCACGTTAATCGTAATTTTTTTTCTTTCTGTACTAAAAACACCATCTTTTTCCCCTCTCTATCGTGCTTATACAAAAAGAAGCATAACGTCTGCATTTCATCCTAAAAAAATGACTGTGTGTGTGTTTTTCAACGCAGTCTCCCGATCTGAGTGCTTATACATTTAGGCTGCGCGAATGGCAATAAGGGGGTGGGTGTTGCGTACTTTTACATAGATGGCAGTCTTAGGTCCTGCCTGTGTTAAAAGGTTACGCACCTTTCTTTTGATAGGAATATTATTTGTGCGTATGATTTATCACGCACGTGTGTGCACTATGTAGAGGATGAGACTCTTAACGCACGGGTGACCAAGATCTAGGGAATGACGTCAGAGAGCGATCTTGAAGGGTCAAGCCGGACTGATCGTCCGTATTGTATTGTATTGCGTCCCTGATGAATGGGAATTATTTCTATTGTGGATGACTGGTTTTCTTCTCAGAAGCCAATGTCAAGATGTATACGTAAGTCTTGTACCCATGTATTGATAAATGATCTTATGGATGATTTTTAAGTGATGTCTCTACTCATTACTGGCATCTAGCTGGAGTCCTCATGTCAGGATTTCAAGAATGGATCAGATGAGCTGATAGCTTCACTTGTAAAACGAGTGGTAATCCTAGGAGAGGAAATATTATTAAATGTATTGCAAGACTGTATTGCGAAGTGCCGACATCTCGGTCATGGCACGGATTGGAGAGGTTAGCCAAGGATAGTCGCTAACCTGTATTTATCTTGATGTAGGAAAGTGTGGATCTTATGTTTAATCAACTGTCTGAGCAGTCTATGGAAGAAGTCAATTGAGCAAGACAGTATATTTTGGTTGCATTCTCAAGTATTATGAAGATGTATAATAAGCCCGATGTCTTTGTAGAAGGTCAACGGCCGATGCCTTAGTGACTATCACAGAGACAGATTAATTGTCTGAACATTAGTTTCGTGAGGAAGAATATTGGTAATGGAACTGACTGGAAAGATGTATATTGCCATTATGAACATTATGACAGAATTTCACCGTCATGTATTCTTGTTGATCGTCCATGCATCAAAGTACTGTTTCGTATCGTCTACTGTGCAACGTAAATAAATTGTATGAACTAATTTTCTAACCATGAGTTGAGTATCGTCATGTTGGCCAATTTGCCTACAACTCGTTGGAGTTTTGATTACTTTATTAAACATTCTCGTAAATATTCTAGTGCCATCCCATCACCACCACTAACCAGGAATCACTATTAGAAGAAACGAAACATAACGCTCTTACAGTCTGGTGGCCAGTATGGGGAAACCTCTATGTTTCAAAGAAGGGACCGTTCTCATCATTTATTCAAGATAATCGTTTGTACAGAAATACCAGAATCTTCAACATGACCATGGAATCTACACGACGATTAGCGGAATGTCAAGGTCAACAGTGCACCTCAACTTCCAGTTTTCACCAGTGAATACCTACATTGTTGAACTCCAATTAACGTAACGAAGCTCATACGTACACTCACGGATGCGAGGAATAAGTATCTTTTTCGGTCAAGATAAGTAGAAAAAAAAAACGTGGTGTTTTCACTGTTTTACGTTGAGCTGATCTTTTCCTCACATATATGTCCACTTATATGCTATTCATGTTGAGTGTTCTATGTTTTATGTTTATTGTGGGAGGTTGGGTAAGGCGACTTACTTCGGAAACATACCAGTTTCATCACAGGTCCGTTGTAAGTGTTCTATAGTTTTATTTGCAGACTTCCCGCAGTGGAATGTTCCGACACCTGTGTGTCGAAGGATTCTAGGTCCACTGTGTCTGGTTGTCTGTGACACCTGACTGTTTAGCTGTATTGTCAAGTTTTTCATTGTAGTTTTCGTAGTTATTTTTATTCGTACCTTGGTTTTATAATGTATCTTGTTTGTAACATTCGTCCATTCTCACTTTACTATCGTTTAGTTTTTTACAAACTTATGTTTATACACTGTGTTGTCAATTGTCTTGTTTAATTGTTTATTGCAGTTATCATTGCACTTTTTGCAAAATTATTTCTTATTTTTTCATTCTAACTTTTTTGATTTCTGCGATTGTTTCCATTTGTCATTAACTATCTTGTCTTGTTGTCTTGTCACTATTGTCGTAATTGTCTATTGCATTTGTCTTATCATAACATTTCATCGCATAAATTATTTTATTTGATTAATAATATAATGATAATTATTTGATAATACTTACCGTTCTTGGACAGGAACGAGTATCACTCATTATAGTGATAAGGAAAATTAATCTACATTAATTAATTTTCATTTAAGATGGAAAAAGTATAGTGACTACTTATTAATCATAATGTATTCGCTAGATTATTTTATTAAACAAGCTAAAGCCCTTCAAATGACTCCTGAATAGGTAAAAGCATTCGCACTTTCAGAATATGAAAAGGCTCAGAAATTAGAAACGCTAAGACTAGAAAACGTAAAATTTGAGGCAGAACAGAAAAGATTGGAGGCTGAAGAAAATGAGAAAAAAATGAAATTAGCCGCTGAATTAGAGGAAAAACGATTTCAACGTGAAACAGAACAGAAAAGATTAGAGGAGGCTTCGTTTAGAGGCTGCAGAAAACGAGAGAAAAGCTGCTGAAAAAGAAAGGCAACTCAGAATTGAAATGTAATGTAAGCAAAAGGAAATGGAAGAGAGGAGATTGATAGCTGAAGAAAATACAAGAAAATATCAGCTTCAGGTTCAACATGAACAAAAAATTAAGGAAATGGAATTTGAACAATTTAAATTAGCTCATGAAGCTAATTCTCAGAAAACTCATGAAGGCTAATCTTCATCGAGACACGATAATTTTAGGGAAGTTCACCTAAAATTACCCAAATTTAATCCACCATCCGACGACGTAATATTCTTTCTAGACAGATTTGAGGCCACTTGTAGGTCTTATAACGTGGATAAAACACTATATTGTACATATTTATCCAGATTACTTACAGGGGATGCTATGGCGGTATATCATACAACTAGTGCTAATGAAAAAAAATGATTATGACGCTCTTAGAGCCGCTCTTCTTAGGAAATATCAAATGACTGAAGATCAATACAGATTGCGTTTTAAAACTATGTTACCACAATCAGGAAAGAACTTTAGTGACTTTCTTTCCCAAATACGGCTGACCTTGGAAAGATGGATCGAATTGTCCAAGGTAGAAAAGTCTTATGAAGGTCTTTTCGATTTATTACTACGCGATAAAGTTTTATCGTCAGTAAATCCTACATTTCTTTCATTTTTGCATGAGCGTAAACCTTCTTCAATAAAAGAATTAGAAGAAAATTGTAAAAATTTCTGCACCGCTCACCCAAACATGGATATTAGTAATGCGCAGATCAAAAATGAGTTACCTGTTGCTTTTGCTATGCAACAGAAGAACTTTTCACGCCACCGTTCGATGAGGAACGATAGATACTTTAATAAGGGAAGTAATGACAATTTCATTTATAGTAATTTTTATAAGGGGAAACAATACCAGCAATCTGCTCCATTTAATGCTTCTTGGGCCAATCTCATAGATCACGAGATTTTGGTAACAATAATTTCAGATATAACCAAGGAAACAATAATAAACAAAATTGGCGATCACAATCACAAAATCCTCAAAATAGACAAGGTTTTTGGAATAGATCATTTGGCCAAAATCACAACAGTGAGGACAATAATTGGCGTACTCATCCAGATTTCAACTCAGGCAGAAATAGTAATTATAGCAATTTTAATGCCAATAGTCAGAATCGATCGCGACGAAGAGATAGATCTTCAAGCAATTCACGTCGACATGCTAATGTTGCTTTAAGAGATACACAGGGTAACAATGAACAGGATAAAGATACTAATACGCATAATGCCATGTCTTGTTCTCTTGATTTTAATCAGGTGAAAGCTTGTTCCGAATGTACGACTCTTTTCCAGCCAAAGGCGATCACGACACTGCGATGCGGACATATTTTGCCTAGTCTACCTGCAGTCTGCACGGCCACTTCTGCGTCAGTACACCAGGGACAGGGTTGTCTTAGATTTAATAAAAGGATATGTAAATTCCATTCCATGCTCTATTTTATTTGATTCAGGTTGTAGCACAGTCGGTGTGCGGACTTCGCTGATTGACCCATTGTGCGCTACAGGCAATACTGTGAAATGTATCACCTTTGGAGGCACTGTGGAAACCTTTCCCACAGCCATAATTAATTTACACACACCATTTTATTCAGGGAGAATTCATGCGTGCCTGCTTCAGAATCCTATTAGCGACGTGATACAAGGTCGAATACATGGTATAAAAGAGTGTACTCCTCAACAAATTGCTGAATGGGAAGAGCGACATATTCAGGCTGCAAATGCAGTAGTGACCAGAGCGCAAGCTACTGTTATGTCGCGTGATACACCTACTGATCCTACAGTTAACGCCACTTATGATGATGATTCTCCTATTTCACGGGAGATGTTTGCGACTTTGCAAAAGGATGATGATTCCTTAAAAAAAAAATTTCAATTTGTGAACAAAAATAATACCAACCATAGAAATGCAAAATCTAGACATGACTTTGCTCTTAAAAATAGTATTTTGGTTAGGTTGATACGGAAAAAGGATTCATCCTTACGTTCGCAGATTCTAGTCCCGTCTTCTATGAGAGCTCGGATATTACGGCATGCACACGACTCGCAATGCGCAGGCCATATGGGTTTTTCGCGAACCAAATCTAGAGTGCTATCTGCATTCTACTGGCCTGGCGTCCATAGAGATGTCACTCTCTATTGTCGTTCATGTTTGATATGTCAGGAGGTTAAAGTACGGGATCCATTTCATGCGGCTCCTATTCAAGCTGCGGACATCCCTATTAGACCATTTGATAAAATGGCGATTGATATCATTGGTCCGATGCTACCATCTGCCAGAGGACATACGCACATACTTACCTGTATTGATATGTGTACGCGTTGGCCTGAGGCCATACCTCTGAAGAACACTTCATCTGCCAGTGTAGCAGAGGCGTTGATGTTGATCTTTTCACGCATTGGTTTTCCGCGTAAGATCTTATCGGATCATGGTGTCCAGTTTATTTCCGAATCCATTCTCAGGTTATGAAGACGTTAGGAATAGATAGATCTCTTAGTTCGATCTACCATGCGATGTCTAATGGGTTAATTGAGCGTCAGAATAGGACACTCAAGCAGTTGTTGGGTAAGATGACTCAAGATCACCCTCAGGATTGGGACCGAGTCCTACCCGCTGCTCTCTTCGCGTATCGCGAGGTACAAAATCAAGCTACTGGTTTTTCTCCATTCCAGCTTGTTTTTGGCATGCAACCACTCGGACCGATGTCGTTAATTCACGACTTACTAGTTGAAGAGAATATGGAAGAGGAAACTCAATCCTCTTATGAGTATGTGATCTCTTTGAGAAAGAGAATCATAGATGCTTGTAGATTGGCTACTGCATCATCCGAACAGGCCAAAGAAAAAGCTCGTCTATTTGCAAACAAGTATAGACGTCTTCGCCAGCTTCTTCCTGGTGACGAAGCATTTGTTCTACTACCTTCTCATAACAATCGTCTACTAATTACTTGGAGAGGTCCTTTTAGGATCATCTCGAGAATATCCAATGTTGACTACATCGTTGATATTAATGGCAAACATAAAACCTTCCACGTTAACATGTTGAAGGAGTATTACTCACGTCCTGATTATCTACAGTCAGTGTTCCAAGCAACTGACGATCCTACCCCTCCTATTCAACACTACTCTAATTTATCGGTTATCCAAGAAGAAGAATCTTCTTTTGATGAACTACAATTGCCTATACCAGTTGTACCGCTTCATTCCACTGAGAATTGGAATGATGTCACTATTTCTTCTACTCTCTCTCTGCTGATCAACGTCAGCAAGTCTCTTCAATTCTGCACTCGTATGAGGATGTTCTCACTGACGTCCCAGGTCATACGTCAGTTATCCAACATGATATTCTTTTGACTGACGATACACCTATTCGAGTCCGTCCATACCCTATCCCTTTACACTTTCGTGATAAGGTTGATAAGGAATTGGATGAGATGCTTAGATTAAATATAATTGAACCATCTTCATCACCATACTCTTCATCTATGGTGATTATTAGAAAGAAAGACAACAATATTCGTCTTTGCGTAGATTACAGGAAATTAAACAAAGTGACAAAATTCGATGCCGAACCTTTGTCCCTCTTGGAAGACTTATTGGTCAAATTAGCTCATTCTACTTTCTTCTCTAAATTTGACCTTTCTAAGGGATACTGGCAAGTGCCACTCACACCTAAAGCAAAACCACTCACCGCTTTCTCGACACCACGTGGTCTATTCCAATGGAATTTTATGCCATTTGGATTAGTAAACGCACCTGCTACCTTTGTACGCATGATGCGTCGCGTACTTTCTCATCGTCCCGATGTCATTACTTACATTGATGACATTTGTCTTTTTAGCGACTCATGGGATGAGCATATTCAGGGATTGAATGCTTTACTGTCTACTTTACGTGATTATACTTTAACAGCCAAGCCATCGAAGGCATTTGTCGGTTTTCACGACATCTCCTTTCTGGGTCACCGTATTGGTCATGGCTTGCTGTATACAGAGGACAGTAATGTCTCTAAAATTCTAAACATCACAGCACCTAAGACAAAAAAACAAGTTAGATCTCTTTTAGGACTAATACAGTTCTATGCTAAGTTTATCCCTCATTTGTCTACTATAACTGCTCCTTTTTCTTCTTTGTTGAGAAAAGGGTCAGCTAACGTAATTCGGTGGTCTAACGAGCATCAAATCGCGTTAGATTCAATTAAAAGATTTTTTCAAATGCTCCAGTTTTAAGGTTGCCTAACAAAAACCTTATTTTTACTCTTCGTAGTGATGCGTCATCATATGGAATTGCCGGTGTTTTGATGCAAGAATATTCAGGCACCTTGCACCCTGTGATGTACGTGTCGAGAAAATTGACGACCACCGAACAGAAATATTCAGTCCTGGACAAAGAACTTCTCGCCTTGGTGTGGTCTATTACTAAACTGGAACGATACCTATTAGGCTCACATTTTATTGTTGAAAGTGACCAAAAGGCTCTCACAGCTCTTAATACGAAAGACGTTAAATCTTCAAAGTCAACAAGGTACGCTATAGCCTTACAGCCATACAGCTTTGAGATTCGTTCAATACCTGGAATTAAAAATGTGTTTGCGGACTGTTTGTCACGTTGTCCAAGCGAACCTGTCGAACCAGAACAACTTCCAGAAATGGAAACGTCTCTACAGAAAATCGTTCAAGTAGAATGTGATGATCATTGAACTATGTTATTTGCCTAAACTCTATACAGACTTCGTATGGATCAGGATTATTCGTACCGACATAACTATCAGGATATACTAATTGTTTGGATTGAAACATAACTTTTTAGATCTTACCATTTTCTTGGTACGGGAACATTGTTGTCAGTTATATACAGAGATAGTCAATATTCATAATGAACATATTGGACTACGTAATGTGTTGGAAAATATTTTTTCATCGTGCATGGAACATAAAATAACAGATTCTCATCTTTTATTAACTATTCTTAATATAACAGTAACACCTAGTAAGACTGTTAGCAATTAAATGAATTAGTAATTAGTGATTTTTTTAAAATTAGGAACTATATTGATTAGTTAGAATCAATTTAAGTTTCTCAAGTAGTGGTATATTTCACATTCACTAACTTTAATAGTTTATATGTGTCTCCTTATACTTATATCTACCACCCAGGGTACATGATCTTGATACTTATAGATGATTAGTCCACCTTAGTAATGTTAGAAACATTAAGTGTGTTGTCCTCTTAGCGTGTTGAATTATGCATTGTTTATTCACTTTGCGTGTTTTAATTTCATTTTTCGGTTTATAATTCACTTGTCATTTGTTACATATCATCATTGTTTTTCTTTTTTCATTTGAAATCATGCGTTAATTTTTTTTTTTTTTTTTTTTTTTGGAAATTTAGTTGGTTGTTTTACCATTCTTTTGGTTCTGATTTCCTACTTTCTTTGAATTTTTTTTTCTTGTATTTCACCACATCGTACCAAAGTAGGTCGATTGTGGATGTATGCTTTAATGCATGCTATGGTTTAGTTGTCTTGATTTCCATTTAATATTCATTTTCTTTTTATGGTATAATATTTTAACTATGAATAATTTTAATAGATGTCGATGTAGTTTGACTCACCTCTCCTAATTACTTAGAAAAAAAAAGATTAATATAATTAACTTTTTTTTAAGGGGGAGTGATAAGGAAACTGTTGCGTACTTTTACATAGATGGCAGTCTTAGGTCCTGCCTGTGTTAAAAGGTTACGCACCATTCTTTTGATAGGAATATTATTTGTGCGTATGATTTATCACGCACGTGTGTGCACTATGTAGAGGATGAGACTCTTAACGCACGGGTGACCAAGATCTAGGGAATGACGTCAGAGAGCGATCTTGAAGGGTCAAGCCGGACTGATCGTCCGTATTGTATTGTATTGCGTCCCTGATGAATGGGAATTATTTCTATTGTGGATGACTGGTTTTCTTCTCAGAAGCCAATGTCAAGATGTATACGTAAGTCTTGTACCCATGTATTGATAAATGATCTTATGGATGATTTTTAAGTGATGTCTCTACTCATTACTGGCATCTAGCTGGAGTCCTCATGTCAGGATTTCAAGAATGGATCAGATGAGCTGATAGCTTCACTTGTAAAAGTTAGTTGCTTATCCTTTACAGGACGTGGCAATCAACCCCAGCTTTTATTGGCCGTTTGTGATTTTTCTAGGTAATTTTTTTTTCTAGTAATTTTTTGATTCATAGGTAATTTTTTCATTTGCTTTCTGAATGGTACGGCGCTTATACCATTGTTAAAAATCCACACAAAGCGATCTGCTACCAAACCGCCTGCAGCAGGTTTCGAACCTGGTATATCTGGATTATGAAACTCACTTGTAAAACGTAGTGGTAATTGATGCGTGATGCCATATGATGATGGATGGTATCCGCATGTCTGGTTTTGTGTAGTGTGCAGATGTGTTCAGTCAAAACAATGTTCATACAAAAATAACAGGGCAATCCACATAGGACGTCAGTAAACTCACGACGTATAAAGTCAATGATTCTTGAAACAGCCGTTGACGTTTTTCTTCATTATTTATTGTGGACGCCACAGTGACAAAATGGTTACGCGAATATGTAGACACATCAAACAGTCATTATCACAGCAACATTCAATACAGCAATGGACGGTATACAGCATTACAATGATGAGTCAGATGCATGTTATATTTCATAGTGCTGTAAATGTAGTCAGGTGGAAAACTCCATCCTTTTCTAAAACAGCCAGGAGACAACCAGATGTATGAGATCAGTTCACTCTCCTTAATCTGACTTCAGCAAGACAGACACGTCTGCCGAAGTATAAATAATGTCCTCAAAAATATCCTCTAGATAACAAAGGTTTTTCAAACCTAGTTCAGGTAACCAAGTAGCAAGTAATAGTCCTTGGGACCTGCATCAACCGATGCAGCACAATACAGCGACATGTGAGCTAGGAAAACATCTCGTGACGACGACTTTCGAAGACAGGCTATGAGCCAGAAATCGTTCACGACCAAAAATCGATAGAGTTAATGAAAATGTTAATTTACCTTGCTTTCATGAAATACACAGAAATATCACGCCTCCCGACATGTGGGAAACACTAGAGGTATTATCTCGAATAAACAAAATATCCATTAAGAGGACTACACATCCCTGACAGAACAAAAAATAGCGGAGATCCCCTCTTCAACGAGGCATCTCTTTCGCCATTCCAAATCGCTCACTCCACTAGTGGTGGGCGGAAACCGATCGACCAAAAAGCAAGACCAGTCATGCGCAGTCCGGCGCGAAAAATGACGACAGCTCAAAAACTCAACTGCATTCAATACCAACACGAGAAGACAAATGCTTACCGAGAAAAGTAACTATAAATTTCAAGCAGTTGTTGCCCTTGCGTTATAAAATAGATATTGAAATAAAATGATGTTGCGAGAATTTATCACGCAACATATCACCACCTCCTCCCGATAAAAAAAAAAAATGTGGAACATATTTTTTTTTTTTTTTTAAATATCAAAGAGCATGCGATAAGCGGCTCAAAACGCACGAATTATGCGCTGATAATTAATTAAATTGCCTAACATGAGGCTAAATATAGAGTGTCTGGTGAGGATATACCTCAACAGAAAAATAAATATGTCTCAAAAAAATATTCACATCGGGGAGGTGTCACCAACACACATCACGTTAGCATGTAAACACAATATACGTATGCAAGTTACCATAATCATCATTAAACAGCATACTCTAATATTGTCTTTAAAAATGGATGTACAAATCTGATAGGAAAATTTAAATAGTACATTATTTGACATGTAATGACATAAGTACATAGTAAAGTTAAACTACATGACGATCCAGGACATATGCTCTGGTATTCCGAGGGTAAGTACACAATCTAGAACTCGTCATGCTTGATACTAGTAAGGTAAGTCCTCAGCTCAACAATGACATTCTGAGAAAGTACAAGCATTATAATGCTAATTAATAACTAATATGCTTCATAAGGTACAATACATTATTAATAATTGTGGCTGTTTAGTAAACTAACGGCCCTTATATTAACTACTCAGTCCTCCTCTATCATCTTAAAAACGAACAGAAGAAGATGACAACAAAGCACGATAGTGTGTACATATAAAGTGAGTACAGATGTGCTAATCTATTGTAGTAATATAGGTGTGTTATGACTCTGTAATATATAGGAATATAGGACAGAAGTATTAGTTAGAGTCATGTGGGCATCTAGACAAAATGTCAGCCATCACATTATCCGCACCACGGATAGCTCGTACCGTGAAGTGAAAAGGTTGAAGAGCTATAGCATATCGAGTGGATCTCGAACTCTTCAAATTCTTAGTCTGAATAGCTGTAAGAGCTTTCTGATCAGTCTCTAGAATGAAATGTGCGCCCAGGAGGAATCTTTGTAGCTTTAGAATTGACCAAACCATCGCTAACAACTCACGGTCTAAAACCGAGTAGTTCCTCTCTGCCGCATTTAGTTTTCTAGAAATGTACATAACAGGATGCAGAGTATTTGCATATTCTTGCATCAGTGCTGCTCCAATCCCAGTGGATGAAGCATCACTCCGAAGAACAAAAGTCCTATCAAGAGTAGGTAATCTTAAGATGGGAGGAGAAGAAAATATATTCTTGATTTGGTCTAATGAAGATTGGCATTCTTCAGACCAACGGACCAGATTAGGCGAACCTTTCTTCAACAATGTTGAGAGAGGTGCCATGATCGAAGATAAATTTGGAATAAATCTCCCATAAAATTGAATTAAACCTAAGAGACTCCTAACTTGTTTCTTCGTTTTAGGAACAGAGATGTTCAGTATTTTGGAAGTATTGTGGTCTTCTGTCTTCAAGAGACCATGACCAACACGATGACCCAGGAAAGAGATTTCACCAAAACCAACAAAAGCTTTAGAAGGTTTCGCTGTCAAATTATTCTCACGTAGAGTGGACAGTAAGTCATATAACCCTAAATAGTGATCTTCCCAGGTATCACTGAAGAGACAGATGTCATCTAAGTATGCGATGACATCCGAACGATGTGACAGAATTCGACGCATCATGCGAACGAAAGTGGCAGGGGCGTTCATGAGACCAAAAGGCATAACATTCCATTGAAATAGACCCCTAGGTGTAGAAAAAGCAGTAAGAGGTTTGGCATGCTCTGCTAAAGGCACTTGCCAATAACCTTTAGACAAGTCAAGTTTAGTGAAGAATCTAGAATTAGAAAGTCTAATCAGTAGATCTTCTAACAAAGGCATCGGTTCAGCATCGAACTTTGTGACCTGATTCAATTTGCGATAATCAACACAAATTCGTATGTTCTTATCCTTCTTCCGGACAATAACCATGGAAGAAGAATATGGTGAAGTCGATGGTTCAATTATATTTAATTGAATCATTTCATCCAATTCCTTTTCCACTTGCGACTGAAAGTGTATAGGAATAGGATACGGCCTAACCCTAATTGGATTATTGTCGGTAAGAATTATGTCATGTTCTATGACATCTGTGTGTCCAGGAATGTCAGTGAGAACATCCTGAAATGTTTGTAACATCGACGAGACTTGTCGATGTTCGTCACCAGAAAGATTAGGAGAAACAGAAACGTTTTTCCAAGATTCCGTAGAATGTAATGGAACCACTGGAAGGGGAAGGTTGACATCAGAGAAGGTAGCTTCCTCATCCTGAATGACAGACAGGGATGAATAATGACCGTGAGGTGCAGGAGCATCATCCGTTGCCTGGAAAATAGGCAGCAAATAGTCCGGACGTTCGTGAAATTCCGAAAGCATGTTTATGTGGAAAGTTTTATGCTTTCCATTAATATCGACCACATAGTCAACATCGGAAATCCGAGAGACTATTGCATACGGACCTTTCCATGCAATAAGAAGTCTATTTTCCCTACTGGGGAGTAGGACGAATGCTTTGTCACCTGGACAAAGTTGTCGTAGACATCTATTCTTGTTAGCAAACTGTCTTGCCTTCTCTTTAGCAATTTCTGATGAAGCAGTTGCTAGCTTACATGCCTCAATGATCTTTTGTCTAAGAGCAATGACATACTCATATGAGGATTGAGTTTCATCGCTAATATCATCGGCAGTGATGAGATCATGTAATAAAGACATAGGGCCGCGTGGACGCGCGCCAAAGACAAGTTCGAAGGGAGAAAATCCTGTGTGTTCATTAGGGACTTCTCTATAGGCAAAGAGAGCCGCGGGTAAAACCCTGTCCCAATCTTGAGGATGATCTTCAGTTATCTTACCAAGCAAAGTCTTGAGCGTTCTATTCAGACGCTCAACTAACCCATTAGACATAGGATGGTAGATACTACTGAGAGATCGTTCAATATGTAAGGTAGACATTACCTGTGACATAGTGTCAGATATGAGTTGAGTGCCATGGTCTGACAATATTTCTCTGGGGAACCCCAAGCGAGAAAATATCAACCAAAGAGCATCTGCGATATCTGTAGTAGATATGCTCTTAAGAGGGATAGCCTCTGGCCAACGTGTGCACATATCGACACATGTAAGGATAAACTGATGTCCTCTGGCCGACTTGACCTTAAAAGGGCCAATAATATCTATGGCCATTTTCTGAAACGGCCGAATAGGAATGTCAGCAGCCTGGATAGGCGCAGCATGTCGTGGTCCTCTAGATTTGACCTCCTGACATACCTTGCATGATCGGCAGTAAATACGAATGTCCTTATTGACAAAAGGCCAAAAGAAAGCCGCAAGGACTCTCGACTTCGTACGGGCAAAACCCATATGTCCAGCACATTGCGAGTCATGAGCATGTTGCAATATTTGCACTCTCATGCTCTTGGGAACAAGAATTTGCGAATGTGCCGACGTAGTCGAATCTTGTACCATACGTACAAGTACGCCGTTTCTCATTGCAATCCAAGATTTTCTATTTGTATCCTGATTCGGATCACCTTTCTTCGCAAGAACGAAGAATTTTTTTAAAGAAGGATCTTCTTCTTGCAATTTTATGAAAGAGTCACGAGTGATTACTAAGTGACTATCTTGGCTATCAACTTCATTATCACTATTCAGTGAAGTTTCGGGTGTTTGTAGAGCTTGTGCTCTTGTAACTACTGCATTTGTAGCTTGCATGTTATTATCTTCCCAAGCAGCAATCTGCTGTGGGGTACACTCCCTAACTCCGTGAATACGACCAATAATAAGGTCCGCAATAGGATTAGGTAAGAGACAAGCATGCACATCTCCAGTAAAGAAAGGAGTGGCAATGCGAATTACAGCAGTAGGATATTTTTCTAGAGTGCCGCCAAATGTGACACATTTAATAACCCTTCCTGTAGCACAAGATGGATCTACAAGCGATTGTCTAACACCAATAGTGGTGCATCCGGAATCGAAAAGTAGTGAGACCGGAGTATCATTAACAAGACCCTTATGTAGAATTAAAGAACCCCTCCCGTCATGCGCAACAGCAGCAGGAAGAGCGGGAAGTGGGTGACCACAACTCAAAGTAGTTTTATGGTACCCGGTTCGAATAAAGTACTGCATTGGGGGCATTTGTTTGCTCTCTCAAAGTCAAAAGCAGAACCAGTGACAGCGTCAAAGTTTTTATTATCAACAACATGATTACAGGCTCCCTCAGTTTCCTGTTGTACAGCATTAGCCTGCTGATATCTCTTTTTTTTTTGTGTTGAGATCTACCCCGACTATTATTACCTCTGAAGTTATCAGAGTTATTATTATCTCTGCAGTTATTATGGTCTCTATTGTAATTGTTATCCTGGTTCGAATTCCAGTTTCCACGATTACTATCATGTTCACATTGATGCGAACATCTATTTGTTTGGTTCTGAGGTCTTCGGCAGGAATAACCTCTATTACCATATCCTCTTTTGAAATGCTTATAATTATTAGGGTGATAGTAACGACCACTATCAGGTTGTCTCCAATTCTTCGAAGAAGAATCACCATGAAATTGGTTTCCATGATTTTGACAGAAATTACCACTGCCCTTTCTATCAAAATTTTGTTGGGATCTACGAGCAAAGTTTTGACCATACGGAGCTGCCGAAGCAACTGGTAAACCTTCTTTCACCTTAGAGTTACCCATGGTTATGTGTGGGTGCGCAGTTACGTATTGGCAACAGAAATCTTCCATTTCCCTTATTGTTTTAGGTTTACGTTCATGAAGGAAAGCAAGGAAAGACTCATTGACAGACGACATGACTTTGTCTCTAAGTATTAAGTCCATAAGTCCTTCATAAGTTTTTTTTCCGTCTTAGATAGTTCAACCCATCGTGAGAAAGTAATGCGTATTCTTGCAATAAACTCGGAGAATTCAACTCCATTTTCAGGTAACATGTTTTTAAATTGTAGACGATAGCCGTCTTCGTTAAGCTGATATTTCTTTAACAAAGCGGCCCTGACAACCTCATAATTGTTCTTGACAGGTTCATCCACCATATTTAATATACTTAGAGCTTTACCTGTCAGTATCCCTGATAACTGGTAAACATATTTTGCTTTGTCTATGTTATGAGCTGTACATGCTTGTTCAAATCTGTCCAGATAGAACATTATGTCATCACTGGAAGGACTAAAAGTTGGCAACTTAATCTTAAAAGTATCATTATTAGCCTTACCAGAAGATGAACCCTTGTTTGAATCATTACCATTACTCATGTTCATCAATTTCAATTTTTCCAACTCTAAAGCTAAGACCTTTTCTTCATGTTCCATTTTTGCTTTCTCTTTCCTCTCATCAGACTCTCTCTGTAATCTTCTCTCCTCAGCCTGAGCCTCTATTTGAAGTCTTTCAGCTTCTTTTTCAAGTCTTTTATTTTCAGCCTCTTTTTCAAGTCTTTTATTCTCAGCTTCTTTTTCAAGTCTTTTATTCTCAGCTTCTATTTCAAGTCTTTTATTCTCAGCCTCTTTTTCAAGTCTTTTATTTTCAGCCTCTTTTTCAAGTCTTTTATTTTCAGCCTCTAGCTGGAGTTTTCTTTCCTCAGCTTCTGATTCCCTTTTTTGTTTTTCCATTTCCATTTGGAATCTTTTTTCATCCACCTGCATCTGCAGTTTCTTTTGTTCAGCTTCCATATGCAGTTTCTTTTGTTCAGCTTCCATTGCTTTATCATATCGAGCAGTTGCAAATTCTTCTAACTTATCA
Source organism: Oreohelix idahoensis (assembly GCA_024509875.1). Taxonomy (NCBI): domain Eukaryota; kingdom Metazoa; phylum Mollusca; class Gastropoda; order Stylommatophora; family Oreohelicidae; genus Oreohelix; species Oreohelix idahoensis. The sequence goes on from JAMPIV010002352.1 coordinate 50,026, forward strand.
CCAGTCTTCCCAAGCAATTTACCCTGCTCAATAAAGTGCTCAAATGTAGACATGTTGTCTAACATATGAGTCCAAAACCTGAAATAATTAACTAATTTATTTCAAACCTAAGTGTAACAAGTCTTAATTAAGCACTTGTATATTCACATCACCTTATATTATCCCAGTCTCTGTGGGAAACAAGTCTCCAATCAAAGAACGTGACGATATCTACGATAGAATTAAACAAAATACATGACACCACAGTGTATAAACAAAAATGTTGTATGAAACTAAATTATAGACAAGAGTAGGCTAACAAATACAAACAAATAAAAACAAAACTAAAGAATGCGAAATAATAACGAAAACAATATTAAAACATGTCATCACAGCTAACATAAATAGCAACAGAAGTCGCTTAGCAAATTCCAGTATCGGAAATTTGCAAACCCTACAGAAAACGCTCACAATAGACGACCTCTATGACGTGGCATAATCTAACGGAGACACCACCCAACCGAGAACCCGCTGAAATATAAACATATAAATATACGAATAACATATAAACATATAACATAAAGAATGAGATGATACACAGAAGACTCAGCAGAAGTATAAGGGCACAGTTTACATACAAACAGGCCACTTAACTTATAGGCTTCCAATCGTAGAACAGCAGAAAAAACGGATGTCAATCAACGTCCTAAAGAGCGAAGCTCCAACGATGATGGCACATCTGAACTGCCTCCACTGCTAACACGATGGTACAAGAGCTTCTGAAATACTGTGTGTTGAGTTGTTTCGGCACTTGACCTTCTAATCCAAAAGTAAGTTGATGGAAATCGGTACTTGGCCTTCTTCAGAAAACAACCCGTTTCAACCGGCACTTGACCTTCACAAAAACGACAGCACTGGAACCTTGACAGCAGCAACTTGCTTGACTTGCGTAAAAGATAACAGCAGTCCGAGTTATCCGGCAACATGTAACAACGCCGGGTACTGTCAAATTCTTGTTTCCGTCAAAAAATTGAAATTTTGACTTTTACCGGGCAACGCCGAGTACTTTGAAAATTTTGAAGATGTTGACTGTATTGAAGAATGTTAATTTCTTGAAGGATGCTGATGAATTCTTGTTGAAAATGAAGTGAGTAAGGGACCCCGTGTTTGCTGGTACCAGAATCAAACCAGCTTATGGCCACCAAATGATGCGTGATGCCATATGATGATGGATGGTATCCGCATGTCTGGTTTTGTGTAGTGTGCAGATGTGTTCAGTCAAAACAATGTTCATACAAAAATAACAGGGCAATCCACATAGGACGTCAGTAAACTCACGACGTATAAAGTCAATGATTCTTGAAACAGCCGTTGACGTTTTTCTTCATTATTTATTGTGGACGCCACAGTGACAAAATGGTTACGCGAATATGTAGACACATCAAACAGTCATTATCACAGCAACATTCAATACAGCAATGGACGGTATACAGCATTACAATGATGAGTCAGATGCATGTTATATTTCATAGTGCTGTAAATGTAGTCAGGTGGAAAACTCCATCCTTTTCTAAAACAGCCAGGAGACAACCAGATGTATGAGATCAGTTCACTCTCCTTAATCTGACTTCAGCAAGACAGACACGTCTGCCGAAGTATAAATAATGTCCTCAAAAATATCCTCTAGATAACAAAGGTTTTTCAAACCTAGTTCAGGTAACCAAGTAGCAAGTAATAGTCCTTGGGACCTGCATCAACCGATGCAGCACAATACAGCGACATGTGAGCTAGGAAAACATCTCGTGACGACGACTTTCGAAGACAGGCTATGAGCCAGAAATCGTTCACGACCAAAAATCGATAGAGTTAATGAAAATGTTAATTTACCTTGCTTTCATGAAATACACAGAAATATCACGCCTCCCGACATGTGGGAAACACTAGAGGTATTATCTCGAATAAACGAAATATCCATTAAGAGGACTACACATCCCTGACAGAACAAAAAATAGCGGAGATCCCCTCTTCAACGAGGCATCTCTTTCGCCATTCCAAATCGCTCACTCCACTAGTGGTGGGCGGAAACCGATCGACCAAAAAGCAAGACCAGTCATGCGCAGTCCGGCGCGAAAAATGACGACAGCTCAAAAACTCAACTGCATTCAATACCAACACGAGAAGACAAATGCTTACCGAGAAAAGTAACTATAAATTTCAAGCAGTTGTTGCCCTTGCGTTATAAAATAGATATTGAAATAAAATGATGTTGCGAGAATTTATCACGCAACAGTAATCCTAGGAGAGGAAATATTATTAAATGTATTGCAAGATTGTATAGCGAAGTGCCGACATCTCGGTCATGGCACGGATTGGAGAGGTTAGCCAAGGATAGTCGCTAACCTGTATTTATCTTGATGTAGGAAAGTGTGGATCTTATGTTTAATCAACTGTCTGAGCAGTCTATGGAAGAAGTCAATTGAGCAAGACAGTATATTTTGGTTGCATTCTCAAGTATTATGAAGATGTATAATAAGCCCGATGTCCTTGTAGAAGGTCAACGGCCGATGCCTTAGTGACTATCACAGAGACAGATTAATTGTCTGAACATTAGTTTCGTGAGGAAGAATATTGGTAATGGAACTGACTGGAAAGATGTATATTGCCATTATGAACATTATGACAGAATTTCACCGTCATGTATTCTTGTTGATCGTCCATGCATCAAAGTACTGTTTCGTATCGTCTACTGTGCAACGTAAATAAATTGTATGAACTAATTTTCTAACCACGAGTTGAGTATCGTCATGTTGGCCAATTTGCCTACCACTCGTTGGAGTTTTGATTACTTTATTAAACATTCGCGTAAATATTCTAGTGCCATCCTATCACCACCACTAACCAGGAATCACTATTAGAAGAAACGAAACATAACGCTCTTACAGTGGGCTAGTTGGTTTGTGGCGTTTTATTCAAATATGCTACCAGCATGGTTTTCATGCGCTGTCGCGATTCAAACCAACACGTGTTAATGGTCGTATTTTTCCCGTCTCTCACTTGCATTCCTCCGTTTATTTCTTTCCCCGTTTTTCTTCTTTCACTCTTGCTTGAAAAAATTGTGCCTTGGCTGGCAAACTGTTACAGTTAATTTTCAAGGACGTATTTTGAAACACTAATACTATCGAGTGAGAGAGAAGGGTATCGTTTACTTGCGTTAAGCGCTTATCTATATATTAAAAAAATTTTAATAGCCGAAGGAAAATAAATCTTAGCGATACATTAAGGTATATATATATATAGCTGAAGGAATATGCCTTTACACTAGGTCAGACGGCTGTCTGTTTAATCTTTCAAGGCTGAAGGCCAAAACAAAAATCAGAAAGGTCGCTATAACAGACTGGTTATTCGATGATGACGCTGCAGTCGTCACTCAAAGCCAACAGGAGCTTCAGAACTTGATGAATCGCTTCACCCAAGCATGTAAGGACTTTGGCCTCACAATAAGACTAAAGAACACGAATGTGCTGAGTCTGGATGCGGGTACTCTACCAGTTATCACTATCGATAACTATGAATTGGCAGTGGTGCACCACTTTATATACCTGGGGTCTACCATCAATGACAAACTCACCTTGGACACAGAAATTAAAAGCCTCATTGGCAAAGCTGCAGCTACCTTTGCCCGCCTCACATCACGTGTTTGAGGAAACTCCAAACTCACAATGAAGACCAAAGCTGCAGTATATAACGCCTGCTTCACCAGCACACTCCTATATGGCAGCGAGACCTGGGCGACCTATGCTTAGCAAGAAATAAAGCTCAATACCTTCCATTTACGGTGTCTACGCCACATCCTTGGCATCTCGTGGAAAGATAACGTGACCAATGACGAGGTGTTGTCACGTGCTGGCCTTCAAAGCATGTATACACTGCTTAGACAGCGCAGATTACGCTGGCTTGGCCATGTCCGCCGCATGGAAGATGGTCGCATACCGAAAGATATCTTCTACGGGCAACTAGCAGATGGCAAAAGAACAGTTGGGCGACCGCAGCTGAGATTCAAAGATGTGTGCAAGCGAGACTTGATGGCACTGGACATAAATCCAGCAACCTGGGAGGATGAAGCTGCCGATCGCACCAAGTGGCGATGCTATTTACGGTGCCACCTCAGATTGGGCGAAAAGAAGCTCACACAACAAGCAGAAGGGAAGAGAAAGCGTCGAAAGGAACACCAGAAAAATAAGCAGCTGAGGGCTGTCACCTCAGATTGGCCGAAAAGAAGCTCTCATAGCAAGCAGAAGAGAGGAAAAAACGTCGAAAGGTGCATCAGGAAAATAAGCAGCTGAGGGCTGTCACCTATTATTATTATTATTATTATTATACATATATATATATATATATATATATATATATATATATATATATATATATATATATATATATATATATATACACACACACACACACACACACACATATCTGCTTACATAGGGTAACACAAGAAGACAATCAAGCACATATACAAACGCGCGTGCACAAACATTCACTTCCGCTTAATTCCCCCCGCTTTCAACAAATCATCTGCCTGTCCCATCCTCGACCCCATATCTTCACTCCGGTTGCAACTAAAATTCAAAACCATCATTTAAGAACAACAAACAAAAAAACAAATTCCACAAGGATGTTATACAACAACTTCTAGTTTTGACTTGACATTACAACAAGTTCCGCCACACTGCGCGTGCACGGTAACGAGAAAACATTTCCGTTATGTCAGAAATAAGATGGCGGAGTCAAGGAACCGTAACTCGACGACGAGAAATTCATGAACTTCCCTCTGGCTAAGGTCTGGAAAAACACACTTCGTCTCTGAATTATAATGGAAGCCGTGCGCAAGGGGGAAACGAATCGTAGGAACTTGTCTAGAACCTGGTGAACAAGAAACTTCACAGAATAAATATGGCTTCCTCACGTTTTTCCAAAAGAGCTAACCATAAAATTGTTCTTGTGTCAATTTATTAGCTCATTATTTGATAATAAACCAAGTAAGTGCGCGAGACACCGACAGGTTTCTTTACGCAAAAATGTCTGCAAATTTGTAAACCTTGTCATCGAAATGCTATGAAGACTGTAGAAATATTCTGGCAGACAATTTGTTGGGTCGTTAGTGGGGCATACAACAGTAGCAACAACAACAGGACCCTGGGATGGCGCGAGTCCAAGAAAATACAAACATTTGAGCAGACGAGATGCCAGCAGAAGTGAAGTTGAAAAACTTTATTACGGGTGTTGCTGCGTAGTCAATGCCAGATTTTTTTTCCTCTTCTTCTTTTGTGTGACAGCGGCGTAAGTTTTACGCAATTCTTTCATCCTATTTTATCTTTTCTTACACGGCCGTGATATTTCGTACTGTTCTGTATTTTCTTGTTATCGCCATATTGCGATACACTTGTTTGTAACGTGACTTTGTTTTGTGTTTTTAGGGTGGATGAATATGACTTACTTACTTAGTCGTTCCCCTTCTACCGTGAGGTGTAGAGGTTTGGAAGAGAGAGCGCCAGACTATCCTATCGGCTGTCTTCCTCCTGGCCTGGTTCCATTCTAGTCCTCGATCCTTCAAAGATTGTCTAATGTTGTCCTCCCAGCGGACTCTGGGTCGTCCTCGGGGTCTGGATCCTTGGCTCTTTGTTTCCCATGCTTGTCGTGGTATCCGATCTTCTCCCATTCTGCAGACATGGCCAAACCATCTTAATTGGGACTGTTCTACTTGGGTCTGCAGGGGGTAGGATTTAAGGCCTTGACGTATCGTCTGGTTGCGTACCATGTCTCTTCTTGTTACTTCAACCACCTTCCTCAGATACCTCATTTCTGAGGTTTGGATCTGGCTTTTATGGGTTGTAGTCATTGCCCATGACTCGCATCCGTATGTCAAGACTGGGACATAGGTGGAGCGGTATACAGCCATCTTCGTTTTCTTACCAACCTCTCTCTTGCTGAGGAATCCACGATTTATGGCCTGAAAAAGTCTCCCAGCTGCTGCTTTTCGAGTGGCCAACTCTTCTTTGATGCCTCCCTTTCGGTCTATAATAGCTCCGAGGTATTTAAAGTGGTCGACCTGCTCCAGGACCTGTTCTCCCAACTTAATCTGATGTTTTCTTTCTTCTCGTGATATCACCATGGATTTTGTTTTAGAGCTGCTTATGACCATCCTCTCTTCTCCAGCTCTTCCTTCCAGACTTGCAGGTTGGATTGGAGATGTGCCTCTGATTTAGCAATCAGGGCAACATCATCAGCAAATGCCAGCTCCGAAATATAGACCGGTCTCATCTTCCAGTACCCCACTGAATACTTTCTTGTTCTCTCCTTACATGCCATGATGACATCGTCCATAAGGAGTATGAAGAGGTAAGGTGATAGGATATCACCTTGTCTTACACCAGTGGTGGTCCTGAACTCTTCTGACTTATGGTTTGCTGTCCTCACATAATTTCTGCAAGACTTGTAGAAGCTCTGTATAGCATGAATCAGAGGTGCTGGAATATTCTTCCTTGCCAAACAGTCCCAAAGTTTGCTCCAGGGGACCCTGTCAAACGCCTTTTCCAGATCTATGAAACAAAGATGCATCTCACTCTTATACTCAAGGGCCTTTTCACTCAGCTGTCTGAGTGTGAAGATTAGGTCTTGAGTACTTCGGTTTGCTCGGAATCCGCACTGGACCTCATCCAATTGTGGCTCAGCTAGGCGTCGGAGTCTCTGCTCTAGGATTCTAGAGTAGATTTTTCCAGGGACACTGAGAAGGGATATGCCTCTATGGTTTCCACACTGTCGATTGTCACCCTTTTTGAAAATTGGTGTTATGATGGCAATCTCCCAATCCTTTGGTATGGTCTTGTTGTACCACGCTGCCTGTAAAACCCTTAAGAGTAATAGGTTGCCTGATGCTCCCATGAACTTAACAATTTCTGGTGTTATACCATCATGCCCTGCTGCTTTGCCCATCTTGATTTTCTCCAGTGCTGCCTTCAGTTCTTCCATCTTTATGTCATCTTCACCATCACTGGTTTCCTCTTCTGTGCTAGTGTTTATCATTTCCGATGCTTCACCATGCTCACCATCCAGGAGTTCTGAGAAATATTCTTTCCATCTTCCCATTACTTCCTTCGGGGCAGTAAGCAATTTGCCTTGCTTGTCCTTTATAAATTTGAGAGGGCATTGTTTTTCCTTCCTCATGTTCTTTAGGGTCTTATAGAACAATTTCTGGTTTTCTTGTGCATCTTTTTCTAGCTTTTCTCCAAATTCTTCCCAGGACTTCTGTTTTGCTGCTAGCACTTTGTTCTTTGCTTCTGTTCTGAGTGTCACATATTCTCTATATTTTTCCATTTGTCCTGTTGTTATTTTAGCTCCTAAGTATTGTTTCCATGCCATTTTCTTCTCTCTTATTTTCTCTTTGACTTCCTCTGTCCACCAAGGTGTCCTCTTTCTCTTGTTCCCAAGTCGGACTTCACCGCATGCTTCTGCAGCAGCTGTCTTTATGATATCCTTGAATTTAATCCAGAGGGTTTCCAAGTCATCAGGTCGTTCTTCTGTGTTGCTCACCGCTGCAGCAATAAGCCCCTGATATCTGGTCTTAATTTCTGGCTCTCTCAGCTTGTAGGTCCTAATGCTCATTTCTCCTGCTCGTTTACTTGGTTTCTTGCGTGATGTTGGACAGTTCCTAGGCTGAGCAACTCTTTCAGTTGTTCTTTTGATTGTTAGCAGGTAGTGATCACTTCCAATCTCTGGCCCCCCCTCCAGACTCTAGCATCTCGGACATATTTGAATGAGCTTCTCCGAACAATGGCATAGTCGATCACTGACTTCTCATTCTTTGTTGGTTCACATCTAGTGTATGCATGTATGCTCTTATGGGGGAACTTTGTGTTTGTAATGATCAGATTCTGCTCACTGCAGAATCTAAGGAGTCGCTTTCCATTGTCATTGAGAGTATCTTCTCCATATCTTCCGATAACTCCACTCCATCTAGCATGGTCATTTCCAACTCTGGCATTAAAATCTCCGAGCATGATAACTTCATCTAGGCAGTCATCCACTGTCCTTTGAAGCAGCTCGAAGAATTCCTCCTTGACCTCTGCTCTCTCATCCTCATTTGGCCCATACACTATGACCAGGTTGACTATGGTTTCTCCTTCTTTTAGTTTAACAACCATAATGCGCTCCGAGACAAAGTTCCATCCCTTGATACTATCTTTTGATTTTGGGCCACAATGCAACCCACGCCCCCTTTAGCTCTTTCAGACATGGGTACACCACTGTAGAGCAGCGTGTTGCCATCAAGATCCATGACTCCTTGTCCTTTTTTCTTTGTTTCCGTTATAGCCAGGATTTCTAGTTTTGCTTTCCTCATCTCTTCCACCAGCTCCTCTTCCTTCCCATTTATACTTCTTGTGTTCCAAGTTCCATAAGTCGTAGTCCGTAGTCCGTTCCAGTTCGTCGCCTTTAGAATCAGTCCAGTTTTCTCTCTTGTGTTGCTAGTAATCGTGATTTAAAGCAAACAGGTGATTGGCCTGTTGTGCCTTTGCATGGTGGAGGGGCTGCCTCCTTACGGCCTCCATGCAGGCCGCCCTCCTCCTTTTTCATCCGGGCTTGGGACCGGCATTGGCGGAGTTATGAATATGAAGAAAAAAAAATATATTGAAAAAGGTGATTTGTCTTACTAGGACAAAAGACACGGAAAAGGTATTCGTCAGGGAAAGGAAAGAAAACGAAAGCTAAAAAGTAAACTTGAGAAAATAAATAAAAGTTGGTACTACCCGTAAGATCAGTGGCGTATTCTCTATGTGTGCTGTGCGTGCTGCGCACACCTATGCCCGAAGGAAAATAAAAATTTAATTTATTGTTCTATAAAATATTTCTCTCTAAAGTTCTGCTTTCGGACCGCACGCATCAGGATAACGGATTTTCCCGCATAGAATCTACGAGTATATCTAGTTTCAGTTTCCCAGACGCGTTTTATAGTGCAGTTTTTATTGGTTGGTTACAATCGCCCGAAGTTTCTCGGGTAATTCCGTCACAATGCGTGCTGCATCTTTCGGATTCACGTCTGAAGATTGTTTTGTGTGGATCGGGGTCATGGCCAGATACGTCAATACAATAGGAACATGCGTACGGTGGTCTTGCAGCTCTCAAGTTGTAAAAATCGGCTGTGTCCATCCAGTGTTTTTTGTAATTAATTTTTGTTAGTTGCCGGGAATGCAGATTATTACAGTGACAGTGAGTTTCAAGTTGTAAGTTAATTAGTATTTCGGAGATAATTGACATATACCCCTAATAACTATTGTTGCGTAATTGAATATAGTTGGTTTTTAAATTAAGAGGGGAAGAAGTTAAATAGTAGGCGTACATATTCATTTTAAGTAGCAGCACGCCTAGCTCGCATTACCAGGATACGCGTTTGCGTAAGATAGCCTCCGAGTGGCAGAATGGTTAAAGCGCTGGTCTCTCGCAACTAAGGTACCGTGTTAGAATCACGGTACCGACACGCTCCAGTGTACCCAGCTGTAAATTGGTACTTGTCTCTGCTCTTTGAGTTAGGGGAGGAAAAGGCAGCGAGGAAGGTAACCGGTCACCGCACCTCTCGATGCTGGACCTAGTATGGGGAAGTCTCCAACACTCTACCCTTACGGCAGTATCTGTTATGCGACTACCTTTATACCCGTAAGATCTGCTAAGACTTAGCATGATCTATTTAGCCAATCAGAGATCGCGCCAGGAACACATATAATGTTTGCCGCTTCCGGGTGTAAAAGTTATCCCGTATTACGGTATTCGTTCGAGCTGTATGTTAACCTTTCCCGCTATCTCATGCTATGGAAACTAAAATAGTAAACTCTATACAGAACGTTACAACATAAGGAAATCTGATCATCGTAAGTGGTCCCCCGTCGGACAAGTATTCGGCCCTTTTATCTCCCTTATGCTATTACAGGGCAAACCCATTTGGGTATTTACTCCCAAGTGTCAATCCCCTGTTGATTTTTTCGCTTGCACTGAGAATTGAACCTACTTCTTCTTCTTCTTCTTCTTTTCCATCTATTATCGAGCTCTAATACTCTGTTCAACCTTTTGGTTATCAATGGGGTATTGAACCTACTCCCGCTTGATTGCACCTTTCACCTTCCGCATTATGGTACTATTTCGTGGTGTCTTCTGTTATCATAGAAACAATCAAAAAGAAAAAAAAACAAGACCTGTCAATAATAAATAACAAAGACAAATGAGTAACTTACAGGTACTCACTCGTGAGAAATAAACAAGTAGAAAACTAGACAACATAAACGTTACAAAAATGATATTCTTACCTGGAAATCGTATCCAGGACCATCCAAGTAGCACCGTCGCCTCTCTACTGGAGTGAATCGCAGCACCAGGGTGCTGATTTGGTCATTTATTTGTTCACGATTCACTCCCATACCGAGGCGAAGGCGCCGTTCGAATGATCCTGCGTTCGATTCCTCGGCAAAATTTACAACAATAGGAAAACCTGCTCGCCACAAAACTATTTCTAGCATGTGTTATTCCTGTATACACACTTAGGGATTCTCGACTGTGCTACAGAGTTCGTGCACTGTGCTGAGATCCTCCTTGTATAATCTAAAGGAGGAGATCGGAGCATTGATCCTGTCCGTGTGCAATGAAGATAAACCAAACTCATGTTATGCAGTTCACTCACAATGCCTAACTCTTTGACTCCGGAACAACGCTCAGAGCGTTGGTCAGATTTGACAACCGTGCCAAAACAACGCTCTGAGAGTTTTTTTTAGTCTATCACGAATGTAAATTACCGCACAGGGTTGAAAATAATTCCGGAGTCAAAGAGCTAATATAATGTTGCACTTTTTAACTGCTTGGTTTGGTTTTAAAAACTATCTCCGACCCCCACTTTTAAACTGTAAGTCGTGTTATGATTTTTGACAATCACAAATTGTGTATTGTATTGTACGTTTATGCTCTTCAGTATAAAGTTGTCCAATCAAAACATATTATCCCATATTGTAAATCTAAGCTATCTCATCCTGTACTGTATAATCATCATCATGTGCTATACCTACTGGGCACTGCCCATTAATTCAAACCTTTGGTGTCTTTCCAGGACTCCAGTATTTCAAATACGCACTAATTTAGAAGTGAGGGCACATGCTAGTGGAGGAAGGACTCAGAAGAGGACGCTGGAGATGGACAAGGCATACAATGAGGAAACAAGGCAGTTCTTCTTCTCCAATCGACATAGTAAAAAGGGATAAAGGTAGCCGTGGGAAGGGAACTCGAGCCAGACGTCAAAATGATAAAGAGGTCACAGAAAGACATTCAGCGGATGGCACATAACAAGAAGACTTGGTATCATTGAAGGCCTATGCTCCTCCTGGAGCTAAAGTGACAGAACTGACTGCCAAGATACCATGTAGACTGACAGTCATAGAACTACTACTGCTTCTGCTATTCTCGTCTTTGCTACACTTGCTACTAATATTGCCATCACCATCACTACTACTACTTTGACAAATACTACTATTATTACTACTACGAGAGACTGCGCTTGGTGATCCCGGTACCACTGGGCCCTCCCAGTTCATCGGTTAGCGAGGCAGTAGTTTGGCTCCTGTGTCCGTAAATCGCAGCCCCCGGTCGTGATGTGAGCAAGCCGTCGCATCTCCGTATCGTGGCTCGACAACAGTCTCGAAAAAGGCCCCGCTCTCGCAATGAGTCGTGGGCCGGCAGTCAGTAAGCTGGTGTCGCTTTCGGCCCGTCCTGTCCGACTAGGGGAACGTCTTGTCGGCAGGCGGCCAGTGGTTCTCGCAAGAATAAAATCGCCGGGATCCGCTCTGCACAGAGCGCTGTCTCCCTCCCCGCGCGAGCGACGAAATGGTCGAAGAAGACGCATGTCTGTTTGGACAGTTATCTGGTTGATCCTGCCAGTAGTCATATGCTTGTCTCAAAGATTAAGCCATGCATGTCTAAGTTCACACTGTCTCACGGTGAAACCGCTAATGGCTCATTAAATCAGTCGAGGTTTCTTAGATGACACGATCCTATTTGGATAACTGTGGCAATTCTGGAGCTAATACATGCTTGCATGTCTCAAAATGTCCGGCCTTTCTGCAGACCCTCTGCTCTCGAGGCATCTGTATCCTTTATATGGTCAGTTATGACTGGAAGGACGCGAAATGTCCGGCATTTCTGCAGACCCTCTGCTCTCGAGACGTCTGTATCCTTTATATAGTCACAAATGACCAAATTCAAAGATGGACTAGAGGGCAAGTTCCTTCTTCTTCTTCTTCTTCTCGTTCACTGTTGTTTAGAAATGTCTACACAAGAAGTCCGGTTTTCTGGATGTATGTTGCTGTGGTTGAAAGTTCTTCAAGACTCCCAAACAGCTTTGTGTGGATGTGCGTCTCTGTGGGCCAATGTTCAGTTCGCAATTGACTAAGCATGTGGCAGTCTTGCAGGATGTGTTCGGCTGTCTGTGCTGCCTGTCCACACGTACATAGGGGTGATGGGACCAATCTCAGTCTGTATAAGTGACTGGGGCAAGTTCCGTATCCTACTAGTGACAGGCGGTTGCTACTGGTATCAGACTGTAGTGGCCCGATCGTTCCTCTGACGTCCAGGCCGGGTCTTGCTGCATGGGCAACAGCTCGATCTACAATTGTCCAACCTCGTGCCACCGAAAGTTATTTCGGGAGGTACGCTCCTATGGTCGGTAATGACTGGAAGGGAAGATAACATTGCTGCAATCACTACCATTACTACTATCATTACTCCTATTATCACTACCATTACTTCTACCTTTATTACAACTATTATCACTACCATACCTACTACCATTACTACTACCATTACTACTGCTCATATTACTACTACCATTATTACTACAATTATTATTACTGTTATTACTACTACCATTATTATTACTATTACAAATACCATTACTACTACAATTGTTACTGTTATCATTACCACTGCCTTTATTATTATCATTACTACTGTCATTACTACTACCATTAATACTGCCATTCTTACTTCTATTGCTACTTCCATTCCTACTACCATTATTACAAAATTATTACTATTGTTTTTACCGCTGTTAACACTATAATTAGTACTACCATTAATTCCATTAATACTATCATTCATTCATAACCCTCCCCTCCCAAAGGAGCATAGGCCTTCAACAAATACAAGCCAAGTCCTCCTGTCACGTGCCATCATCTCAAGTTCTTTCCACGTTCTCCTCATCATTTTCACCTCTGTTTCCAGCTCTCTTCTCCATGTGCTTCTTGGTCTACCTCTGCCTCTCTTGCCCTGGGGTTCCAGAACAAGAACTGCCTTGTAATGCTATCAACAGGTCTCCTCAGTGTGTGTCCTATCCATCGCCATCGTCTTCTTCTCATCTCTTGTTCCACTGGCACTTGTCTAGTTCTTATCATCAGTTCCACGTTGGTAACCTTGTCATACCATTTTAATCCCTCTATTCTATGCAATCACCCATTTATGAAAGTCTGTAGCTTTTTGGTTGTTGTCTTGTGGACTCTGACTAAGCAGTTGGATGATCTGGATTTTGCTGATGACTTGGCTCTTCTGTCCCATAACCGTAATCAGATGCAGGACAAATTGAAAACACTCGATGAGAAGTCACAGCAATTGGGTCTGAAAATACACCGGGAAAAGACAAAAATAATGAGAATAAATGCAGGTAATGATAACAGGGTTGAACTGGAAGAAACACCAATACAAGATGTAGAATCGTACACATATCTTGGGAGTAATATAGACAAAGTTGGAGGGACAGACAGCGATATCAAAATAAGAATACAAAAAGCAAGAGGAGCTTTCATTGCATTGGGAAATATATGGAGATCAAGAGAAATCGGATCCAACACGAAAATAAGAATCTTCAACTCAAATGTGAAGTCAGTCCTATTGTATGGCTCTGAGACATGGAGAAGAACAAAAACAATACTATCATTGCTACTACCATTACTACTATCATTACTACTATCATTACTACTACTACCATTACTACTATCATTACTACTGCCTTGATTACAACTATTATTACTACCATTACTACTATCATTACTACTACTATCATTATTAGTACTGTTAATGTTGTTGCCACAACAACCACTGCTAGTTTCCCCACCTACTACATCACCTACTGCTACAGCTACTACTACAGTAACTACTACATTTACTGCTACTATAAACACTACTACTACAACTACAACGTTATTACTACAAATACCAATACTACAGCTACCACTATTATTATCATCATCATTACTACATCTACCACAACAACTACTGCTACAAAGCTACTACTAATACACTACGACTACTATAACTATAACACAACAACTACTGCTACAATAGCTACTACTAATACACTACGACTACTATAACTATAACACAACAACTACTACTACCACAACTACTACTATTATCATTAATACTACCAGTATTATCACCATCACCACTAACACTGCGACTACTAGCACAACTACATCTACCATTACTACTATTACCACTACTACTACAAATACAATGACAGTTACTACTATTACCATCACTACCTCCATCACTACTCCTACTTCTATCACCACTACTACCACCACTAACACCATCATCCTTACTCCTACTTTTGTCACCACTACTACCACCACTAACACCATCCCCACTACTACTACAACTACTATAGTAACAACTACTCCGCAAATCATACAACTATACAAGTTCGACACAACAAGAAATAAATATATCTCTCCCCCCTCCCCCCCCCCCACCCCCCCCCCCCCCCCCCCGACATTACCAATACTCCAAAACACTTGACATCTGAAGCAACGTCAAGGGGCGAGAATTGAAAAAAAAGCATAATATAATAAATTATTCCCCTTTGCCAAGGGAGTGAATTTCTGACGTAGCGTCAAATGAAACAGGCATTTAGAGCTAGTTAATGGGAAAGCCATGATGTGCCGACACTGCGGCAGCGATCACATACCTGCTCAACAAACAGCGTTACACAAACAACACGCATACAACGTGCCGGGGCTAATTTTGAAAGAATAACATGGATAAAAAACAAAGCTCCCTCGGCGGTTGAAAGTAGACATGGCGTGGTCGACTTGAGAAACTAATCGTAAGATGGTAATCAGGGCTGGGAAATCATTTATCAGCTTTTCTCTTTTCGCGCCTTGTGGAGCATGAAAGAGCGGCTGTAGCTGCTTCATTTGTAGATAACCTCAGTACTAGTACATGTACCTTCATCATCACCATCATCATCATCATCATCACCATCATCACCATCATCATCATCATCACCATCATCATCACCATCATCGTCATCATCATCATCACCATCATCATCACCATCATCATCATCATCATCACCATCATCATCTTCAACATCATTTTCCTTTAGGCTTTTTCAAGGCATGGAGCCACCACTATAGATTGTCCTTTACACTTAACATTGACATGATCCTGCAGAAGTGGTTTCTGTGGCTATTTGTTTTACGTGTTGAGGTTGCCAGCCTCATTCACAACCTCATATTAGTTGCCTGTTACGACATGCCTGAGGGTTCAGTAGTCCTATTCTTTGCCCCTCAGAAACCCCCGGGAACTAGTACAATGGTGGTTATAAATTGTCTTTGCCACGCAGTTAGACACAGTGAAATATCGCTAAGTCACAAACTGACAACTCCACTCAGTCACACATTGATAACTCCACTCAGTCACAAATTGACATTAACCGCGTACGTCACAAATTGACAGTAACCACTACGTTACAAATTGACAATAACCCCTACGTCACAAATTGACAATTACCCCTACGTCACAAATTGACAATAACCCGTACGTCACAAATTGATAATGACCCTTATGTCACAAATTAGACAATGACCCTTACGTCACAAATTGACAATAACCCCTACGTCACAAATTGACAATGACCACTCCGTCACAAATTGACAATGATCAATCCGTCCCAAATTGACAATGATCTCTACGTCACAAACTGACAATGACCACTCCGTCACAAATTGACAAAAAAACAACCAAAAAGCCACAGACTTTTATAAAAGGGAGCTTACGTAGAATAGAAAGACTGAAATTTAGTGACAAGGTCACAAATGTGGAATTGATGACATGAACCAGACAAGTGCCAGTGGAACAAGAGTTGAGAAGAAGACGCTGGCGATGGTTAGGACCCACATTGAGGAAACCTGTTGATAGCATTATAAGGCAGTCCTTGTTCTGGAACCCCCAGGTTAAGAAAGGAATGGTTAGACCAAAAAACACAAATGGAGAAGAGAGACGGAGATGACAATTATGACCACGACATGGATAGAACTTGAGCTGATAGGATATTTGTTCGGCCAGTCATATTGTTTTTGTCCTTGACTGATATGATATTTGTTCGGCCAGTCGTTGTTTTTGTCCTTGACTGATAGGATATTTGTTCGGCCAGTCGTTGTTTTTGTCCTTGACTGATAGGATATTTGTTCGGCCAGTCATATTGTTTTTGTCCTTGACTGATAGGATATTTGTTCGGCCAGTCATTTTGTTTTTGTCCTTGACTGATAGGATATTTGTTCGGCCAGTCATATTGTTTTTGTCCTTGACTGATAGGATATTTGTTCGGCCAGTCGTTGTTTTTGTCCTTGACTGATAGGATATTTGTTCGGCCAGTCATATTGTTTTTGTCCTTGACTGATAGGATATTTGTTCGGCCAGTCATTTTGTTTTTGTCCTTGACTGATAGGATATTTGTTCGGCCAGTCATATTGTTTTTGTCCTTGAGGATTTCGACCTCTTGCGGCCACGCACGTCTCTTTCAACCTAGAATTAAGTCCAATGGTTATATTGTTGTGCAATTCACCCTTAAAACATAAGTAAGGAGGGATCCCGTTACACGCCCATTGAGGCATATTGGGAATATGGTGTTAGGCCCATATTTTCTTGACCATCGGCACAGTAGGTGTGATGTGGTCAGCATCACACCGGCCGCCTTAACCTTCCCAGAGTTGCTCTGGTACCCAATTCATGAGGCTGGGTAGACCCCGGAGCCGTTTGTGGTCTAAAAAATCCCACTTCAACTGGGGATCGAACCATGGACCCAGCTAGGAAGCGCTGTGATGATTAAAAACTAAGTCATGAAAAAGGACGACTAACTTCCATTAGCTAGAATTAAGAAGCCCTGAAAAGGGCTTGTCCTGAAAAGGACTGCAAGCCCGTCCAGGGTTGATGGACACTAAGTCCTAAGAAGGACTAATATTATCTGCTAGCATGAAGTAGCCCTGAAAAGGTCTTGTCCTAGAAAGGACTACCAGTCACGCCAGCACTGCCCGTACCTCCTTGGTGTTCAGCGATTGTAGGGAAACGGGCAAGACACTCTGGAATTACAACGTAAACTAGTGTCATTTTGATGAATTATGAATTGCACACCAGTAATTCTGCTATAACTTTATGATTAGTATCCGAACGGAAAAAAATCTTTTTGGGATTTGAACAGCAACTACAAATACATGTAATTATGGCAGTGGGAAATCATTATCTTTGGTAATTGACAAGGAAATCATGATTTTGTCAGGAAAATCGCATAACGGCATTGAAATCCCACAAAAGTTACAAGTAGAAAGGTGAATTGAGGCGCGGACCTCCGAGCAGGACAGTGTTAGATCTAGATTGGGTATTTAAGCCCGCTCAGATTAAATTCTGGCCTTTCAAAATGTCATAGCTGAAAAGACGTCCAGCGGACAGACACACCCTTGTCGAAGCCTCATAGTCACAGCCCATAGCTGAGAAAAGCAAAGCTGACCTGCTTGTGAGCAGACCTGCATAAGTGATAAGCTCAGATCCGTAATACGGTGTCTGAAAGGTTCTTATCCGAGAGAGTCATACAAAAAGCTTCTGATAAGAAGCATAAAAGACTGCAGTGAGTGATTCATGGACCATCTCTGCAATTCGCAGGATAGCAGCTTTGCGGTTACCTGTGCAGGTGATTTAAGTACCTGTCTAGGTGATTTAAGTACCTTGGACATCAACATCTGATGTATGACGAGAAGTGTCTGCAGTGTAAGGATCTCAATTAGATAATTACTCTTTACTTTGAAGAAACAAGATCCAGGAGTCACTAATTGCCCGAAATGATGAACAAAGACATTGACGCCTTATAATTTTCCAACTTGTGAGTTGTGTGAATACATATCTGCAATCTTTACCAAACTTCTATTTTAATTAATAAATGTACAGTTATATTTGATAAAATCACAGTTGATTGATTTTGTTTAACTTCCAGTTTATGTTTGAAATGTTGTTCTTGTGTGAAAATTAAGAGACTTATTTAATATTTAAGTTGGCAGAGATAATTAACGATCTGCATTTCACAACTATTAATAGAGACACCCCTGGAGCATAGGATATATCTAGCAAGAAGGTGACTTACTACACAGCTCTCTTCTACTGCTACCGTCTAGGACTGTGCAGTTAACTACCTGACTTGACCTGTGCCATCCTTACACTAGTTCACCTGCTGTCTTCTCCATTTCTGGGAAATATATCCATTATTTTCTATCTTACATCCATCTCGACACGGCGATCACTGGTTGAAGAAAAAAATAACAAGGGTAACGAAAAATACTGGAATCTAGACAACACAGAAGCAGAGATGGGCGTTCCAGGAAACTCACTGTTCACGGAAGAAAGAACCAGTCGCCTAAACATACGGAATACGGAGCAGGTATATTGCATCTGTGAAACCTCTGGACTCGTCCTTTGTAAGAACTTTCGTTTTCCGTATCGAAGTTGCACATACATTTTTAAGAATAACAAATTAAACTCGGCTATAAACAAATGAACATTGTAAGAACGTCGAAGATGTATGCCTGAGTGATTATTGCCACAAAATAAATACAATCTGCATCCTCTGTAGACCTTCCTTTGTAAGAAGTTTGTCAAGACCTAACGAGAACTTCTTTGTAAGAAGTTTGTCGAGACCTTCCTTTGAAAGAAGTTTATCCAGACCTTCCTTTGAAAGAAGTTTATCCAGACCTTCCTTTGACAGAGGTTTACCCAGACCTTCCTGTGCAAGAATTTAGCCGTGACTTCCTTTGTAAGAAGTTTGTTGAGACTCTCCTTTGTAAGAATTGTGTCCAGACCTTCCTTGTAAAAAACTTTCAAATGCTGTAATGAACGTTCAAATGCCGTGACAAAGATAGTCCATTTTGGTTACCGTGACGCAGGATCCCACGGTGCCGAAATCCTCTGGGACACTAGTTGTAGAAACCCTTCCAACAATTAAATCTTTCTCAAGGTTCGATGGCTCTCGCCAAATTTGCCATTTCATGTAAATACAGTCATATTTGACAACTTCACTTTTTTTTTAAAACCACAGCGTACTTAAAATGCCGAGACACTGAAGTCGTCAACCCACACCCGTAGAAAACAGCAGGTTATCTTGTTTTTAAGCAGACGGCAACCGTTGCTCCTAGTCTGGAATGTGAATCGTTATGTTGTTGGTCCAGTCTCAAGAGCTAGCAGTCATTTCTAGAACATAATCCCACGAGACGGTGACTTTCACCGTCATATGACGGTAGGCTGGAAGGAGCGAGGAGATGGAGAAAAATATAGACATATACGCCGAAACAGAGCGAAACAAAGACGGACAGCGAGACAAAGACAGAGAGACAGAAGACAGCGAGACAAAGACAGACAGAAGACAGCGAGACAAAGACAGAGAGACAGAAGACAGACAGAAAGAATATAAGAAAGGAAACAGTAGATGAAAATGGCGTTATTTAAGCACAGAGAAGAGGAGCCTGTGTTTGTGTAAAGTGACGACCTGTAAAAACATTTTATTAAGTGCAGGTTAGAACAATCATGGCTGGACTAGTTCTGGCCCACTTCGCTGGCAGATGTCTTCTCAAACAGCTGGTCACATTTGGATCTTGGCAACGGAACCGTCAGGTTTCTTTGTAATAACAGAATTCCGTCAAAGCTTTGAAAATAGCAAAAATCAGCTTCGTCTTCCTGAGACACGAGATAACCGCTAATCTTGGAACCGCGATGAAGTAATGGAGAAATGTTCTTAAAGAATAAGATACAAGGCCAAAGTCAGGGAGTTGGTTCAGCCGACATCATTTTGATTTGTGCCAAATAAAAGCTTTCTGGTGGTGCTAGTCAGGATTTGAACAGATGGCTTGTCTTTGTAGTCCATGTCAAAACGTTTGTACAAACTCACTACCACGTGACTCTGAGGAAACTGGCATGGGTTGGCGGGAATTTATCCCGAGGGAAAAAAAAGATTGGCGTATTTGAAACTGGAGGAAAGACAGAGATAAAAAGGAAGTGACGAAAGGAAAAGCACCCGAGACCACTTAGATTTTGCACTTCAGAAAAGTGCTGGGAACTGGTAGTAAATAAATAATGAAAATTGCTAAATGGTAGACACTCGTAAAGTAGACAAACAGAACAAGAACACTTGACAACAGAAAAGTCAGATACGAAATATGTACTGCTGAGACTCGGGTCAAGTCTATTTAAACGACGTCATAGCTTCGCTGCAAGAGTGGCCGTGTTACGACATACGAACAATCAATCAATGCTCTTTAGCTCCACAAAGAGAATAAGACCTTCAACAAACACATGGCAAGTTATCTTGTCACTTGCCATTAGCTCAAGTTTGTTCCGTCTCTCTCGTGATTTTCATTTCTGTCTCCATGTTTCTTCTCCGTGTGTGTGTTTTTTTATTTCCTTGGTCTATCACTGCCTGTCCTACCCTGGTGATTCTAGAACAAGGACTGTCTTGTAATGCTATCAACAGGTTTCCTGAATGCGTGTCCCATCCATCACCAACGTCTTTTTCTCATGTCTTGTTCCACTGACACTTGTTTAGTTCTTGTCATCAGTTCCAGATTCGTGGCCTGACAAGCGAACAACTAAACACATATTTCCATTATTGCCAGCTGTATCGTTGTGACGGCATTCTCAGTGCATTCGTTATTTTGAATGTGTTCTGTGACACTTATGCGTCACTCCACTACGTCAGTAATTTTCGATAACCATCCTTTTTATAGACTTCTTTACGTCAGTATTCATTGGTCATTACAGTTCTTATACGCTCTCATCTACCGATAATTATCTTAGCATTTCTAGCAAGGCCTTTAGTCTGGTCTCTTATCTTAACTGTCGCGTATCACAAGAAAACGACCTCATGTGTCTATTATCACATTCAGATTGACCAATTTCGATAAATACGAGGTATTATCTGGAAGGATAATATGATGCTGGAAGGAGCGACCAGCAGAAGTGATAACATATAAGGCTGTCCGGATTAAAATCATTTGGAAGAATTAAGTAATGGGTGGCTAAATAAGATAACATGTGTCTAATTTCCCAGCCATCAGTGCACAAATCGCCCATCCTTAAATTTATCTTGATTACAACAATGATATAATCATTTCCGGCAAGATATCTTGTCTGAATAGACAGAGATGGGGAGAAGAGATTACCATATTGAATAGTAGCATGATATATTATATAATTGTTCCGGTAAAGGTAAGAATTATTTGCAATACCTCATATGGTCATTATCATGATATGTGGGTGGAAAATTTAATAAAAGAAGATGCCATACCTTGTGATTGGTTTCAAATTGAAAAGGAACAATAAATTAATATGAAACAAATATAAAGGTATGTTATAAGGCACTCGTAGAAAATAAAGAAGTAGAACACTAGACAACAGAAAAACAACAGACATGAGTGGCTTACCCAGGATTTGAACCCTGGACCTTCCGTGCGACAACACCGCCTAGCTATGCAAGCGAATCACACTGTCCTCCCTGCCATCTACGCATCCCCAAAAAAGATGTTTCAATGACAGGTCATTAGTGCGAACCTCTATACATAACACCGGAAGTTTATCATGGGCAGTTCAGCCTATTAATGACGCAATCACGTCTGTTGTTACCCTATATATCAGTATTGGTCAGTCCAACAAGACAAAGGCCTTAATACTGTGTCCAGTATGATAGTAGACTTAGAACAGTAAGAACAGGACAAAGGGTAGGTTTGGTATAGTATAAACATTTATAACACATAAGGTAGGGAAACCACGAGACCTGTAAACAGTAAATTAATATGAAACAAATATAAAGGTATGTTATAAGGCACTCGTAGGAAATAAAGAAGTAGAACACTAGACAACAGAAAAACAACAGACATGAGTGGCTTACCCAGGATTTGAACCCTGGACCTTCCGTGCGACAACAACGCCTAGCTATGCAAGCGAATCACGTTGTCCTCCCTGCCAACTACGCATCAGAATGGCCAAAGTTATAAGAAGTAACTCGTAAAATTAAAAGAATAAAGCTATTTTTTATAATACTTAGAGCCACAAGTTTGAGGAAATCTTCCTCAAGTGTTAAAATTTAGGAGTGTACATTAACAAGTAACATTAGCTATTTTGGGGAAAGACTGCATCGTAAACAGTTGCAGGACATACTACGACCCCTCTGTGCATCAAAGCCTGATATAATAACGCCATTCAGAAAAGAAGAGGTAAGTTGTAACATGTACATTTCTTTATTTTTTATGTGAATTTACTTACTTACTTAGTCGTTCCCCTTCTACCGTGAGGTGTAGAGGTATATATGTGTATTTAACGTGTCTGAAATGCTTATGGATGTACAGTTGTGTATGAGGCTGGCAACCTCATCATGCACAATACATTGCCACATAAATCACCACTGTAACAGCTGGTGACTGCTTCGTGCAGACGAAGCCCCGTGCATATATATATATATATATATATATATATATATATATATATATATATATATATATATATATATATATATATATATATATATATATATATATATATATATATATATATATATATATATATATATATATATATATATATATATGTATATATATATATATGTATATGTATATATATATGTATATGTATATGTATATATATGTATATATATATATATATATGTATATATGTATATATATGTATATATGTATATATGTGTATATATGTATATATGTATATATATATATATATATATATATATATATATATATATATATTCAGGGTGTCCATAAAAGATTGTACCCTTTTCAAAAAATTTATTCTCGGCCACATGATGTGGTACGAGGATGCTTTCTATCACAAAAGTAAGATAATCTCTGCAAGTTTTTAAGCATATATATATATGATGTAGGGCTGCGAGAAGTTGCTAGGAGATTAAGAGTTGCCCACTCTGTCATACAAACTCTGCGTGATCGTTATAATGCAACCAGCAGTGTCGCAGAACAACGCAAGTCAGGACGTCCAAGGTCTACCACAAGACGGCAAGACACATTTGTTGTTGTATTGGCTCTCAGACAAAGAACAATCACAACATACCCATTGCCCGTTCCTTCCGAAAAGTGAGTGACATGTGTTCACTATAGTCACGACTTGCACGTGAAAAGCAAATTTCAGCAATGTTATCAACAGGCTTTGCCATAGGAAGCATTTTCAAACATGCATTATTTCCCTTTCCACCACGTACATTTGATTGACCTTGGAGGTACACACACGTAACACAGATTTGATTTATTGTCAGATTAACAAACATTGTTTAAGCATGCAACAAAATGCAGCAAAACTTTTTTGACTGAGTGTTCAGGTTTTAAAAAAAACAGCTTAGTTGAAATGACCTAAAAATTGAAAGTGGCCTTTAACTTTTTTTGAGCAGTATATATTAACACTTTGCTGAATTATCTTTGGCTGAGGTCTTAATAAATACGAGTCAAGTGGTATATCGTGACACTTATATTTTTTCTCACAGAAGTGGGCGGGGAATACAAAGTTAGCAACAAACTTAGATGAGTCAGTTGTTGTACTTACCATTCTAATATCCTTGTGAGACTCTCTGAAATAGAAGCACCATACTCCTATTTAAATCTCTACCAAGAGTAATCTTGAGCGAAGGTTGCTTCCTTTAGGAAAATAAAATAATCCTTTTTGTTTCACTGTCGAGCCATTAGTAGACCACTACTGCAGACCAAGGGAGACAGTCTGCGACAGTCGTGAAAGTGACTAACCCTGCTGATAGCAGGGTGCTTAGTTGGTCGTATATCGTAACACGTTTACTGTAGCGTGGAGGGGTGGGTGTCATTTCAATGAACTTCTTTCTTTCTTTCTATTTTAAGAGTTCTTACCATTTGCTATAAATGTCGTATAGCCCTTGGGTCTTCCTGCGTATTTATTAATAGCAACACTTGTACAAGTTTAATGTGTAAAACGTGAAAAAATGTGTTAGGTGATAAATATATGCGTAGGGTGATACATGTATGTATGGTGTGATAAATATATGAATTAGGTGATAAATATATTACGACATTGATAAATATATTACACACACATAAAGGTATGTTTTCATGCACTCGCGAGAAATAAAGTTTATTTACTGTTTACATGCCTCGGGTTTCCCTTCTTTATGTGTTTAAACGTTTACACAATACCAAAAACCTACCCTCTGTCCTGTACTTACTGTTCTTAATCTTCTATCATTTACTAGACACAGTATGAAGGTCTTTGTCTTGTGTAATCTGACCTATACTGTATAATAAGGGAATCAATGAAGTGATTTCGTCATTAATTTGCCTGGATCGCCCTAGGTACATATCCGTTGTTTCGTGTTGCGAATCGAGCTAATGACCACTGTACACGAATCACTATTTTTGTGGTGCCTAGTTGGCAGGGAGGATAGTGTGATTCACTTCCATAGCTAGGCAGTGCTGCCGTTGGGAAGGTCCTGGGTTCAATTCTCCGGTAAGCCTTTCACTTCTGTTGTTTGTCTTTTGTCTAGTTTTCTACTTCTTCATTTCTCACGATTTCTTGAACCATACCTTTAAATGTGTAATGTTTATTTATTTATGTAATAAATAAACTCATGGCGTAATAAATATATGCATTGGGTATTCAATATATGTGAAGTGATAAATACATTTATTTATTTATATACGAGATACATTTTATAAAAAAAATTAATATACATTCAAGGCAAAACTTCTTTGTCTTTAAGTATTTCCTTTGTAGATGAATTCTTAAAACCCAATATATCTTATCATACACTCTATACCAGGAGATTTCTAACACTCGAACACAAAGAGATAATGATAGAGTACATAATAGTACTAAAAACAGCGCTGATAAATTAAGAAAAGTGACAAAGGTACTAAGTGATAACTACATGAGAAGTGATACGTGTTTGACGGGTTATGTGGTTAAGTTGTGTGTGCTGACTGATAGATTTAAGATAAGAATGGAAACAAAGGGATACAACCATGAAAAAATATATAATTATTTATACAACGTTAGTCCCATGGCAGATGCGGCCGTACGGGAGAGCAATGTTAGAAACTTCATCATACTAAGTCCATATTTATGAGGTGGGGGTAACCAGAACTTTTTCCTCGCTGCCTTTGCCTGCATTAATTCAAGAGCAGCGGCATATACCTATTTACAGCTAGTAGGCTGGAGCGTGACGGAACCAGGTTTCTAGGACCGAATTCAGTAACTGTGCCTCGTGAGGATAGCGTTCTAACTAACCGCTTAGCCAGTCAGATTGTCTTTTCACAAGCCGATGGTCAGGCATCTCCTTCACTCCGGGCACAGTTACGAGAGAAGATTCCCAGGAACGCCAGACCTGTTTATATGTGCAGTGGCGTCACTAGGGTTGGTGTCACCCAGTGCGGTAACTCATGGTGCCACCCCCATGGACCTCCTCCGGTACCAGACCATACAGAATCCTTAGTAATGTTTTTTGTACTAATGTTACTCGTAAATCGTAATTCCCGTATATCACTGAATGTAATGGCAATAGTAGTGACATAAACAACGAGCAAAATTAAAATTACACCTTTAAATTACAATATCAGATGCACCCTCATATATTATGTATCGCTGTGTATAGAGTTTCCTTTCATATTTGTGAGTATTTCAAGGGTACCTGCGGGATAAAAGGTTGAGTAATGCTGCTTTAGGCAGTAACAATATCACGAACAGATTCTGTAATCATTATTCCAGATGGCTGCAAGCGGACATTCTTATCGCCAAATACAAGACTTTCTGTCCTGTACCATCCTTTCAAGACATTTCCATGTCTTTTTTTATTCGTCTTCATGGATGTCTCTTATTTCCTTCTTTTTGCGTTTTTTTATCTCTCTTTATTTCTTTTTACCCTGTGGATTCAAGAAGAAGGGCTACCCTATAACGCTACCGACTTGTTTTCTCGATGTATGTCCTATCAAACGCTAGCGACCTTTCGTCACATCTTTCCCATTTGCACTTGTCTGGTTTTTGTCATCAATTCTACATTAGTGATCTTGTCATCGATTCAACATTGGTGATCTTGTCATCAATTCTACATTAGTGATCTTGTCATCAATTCAACATTACTGATCTTGTCATCAGTTCTACATTAGTGATCTTGTCATCAGTTCTACATTAGTGATCTTGTCAGCAGTTCTACATTAGTGATCTTGTCATCAGTTCTACATTAGTGATCTTGTCATCAATTCTACATTAGTGATTTTGTCATCAGTTCTACAATAGTGATCTTGTCATCAGTTCTACATTAGTGATCTTATCATCAGTTCTACATTAGTGATCTTGTCATCAGTTCCACATTAGTGATCTTGTCATTAGTTCCACATTAGTGATCTTGTCATCAGTTCTACATTAGTGATCTTGTCATCTGTTCTACATTAGTGATCTTATCATCAGTTCTACATTAGTGATCTTGTCATCAGTTCTACATTAGTGATCTTGTCATTAGTTCTACATTAGTGATCTTGTCATCAGTTCCACATTAGTGATCTTGTCATCAGTTCTTCATTAGTGATCTTATCATCAGTTCTTCATTAGTGATCTTGTCATCAGTTCCACATTAGTGATCTTGTCATCAGTTCTTCATTAGTGATCTTATCATCAGTTCTTCATTAGTGATCTTATCATCAGTTCCACATTAGTGATTATGGCTTACCACTTCAATCCTTCTTGTCTACACAAGCACCCATTTATGAAAGTCAATGTTATAATATAATGTTTCTGACTTATTTTTTGACAATCATGGGTTTATTGCCAATCATGGGTTTTCGACAATAACTGGTTTTCGACAATCTTTGGTTTATTGACAATCATTGGTTTTTACAATCATGGGTTTTTTGACAATCATGGTAAAACCAGTACATTTCAAGCAGAAGTTAATGGCTTTACCAGAATACTTCAGGCTGATAACACTAGTCAACAACCAAAATGTACTAGAAATGAAAATAGCTGATCTTAACTAATTTTGGTGTGCTGAAAACGAAAATGACATTTAAAAATGTTGATTGGCTCTAGTTTTCAAGATATATGTTACTAGTTTATTTAATTACGGTCAATTTATATATATGATGCAACTGTTGTGGTTGATTGCATAATTTTTTCTAATGACCAATAAAAATGTAACTAGAAGTTGATGATGCAATCCTACCTATGATTACGTCACCTTTGTGTATAAATATCTTATCTCTGATAAAATTTTGCCATTAGTTAGTGCATTTGTCCTTATCAAAAGTATCGTAGTTAGAAATGCCCAGGACATGTGTGAACAGTGCTAATAATTTCTGTTATATATGTGGTGAGGTGACATTTCCATCACAAAAACGAAATATAACTAAAGTGATTAAGAAGGCGTACAGTTTGTATTTTGGCTGCAGAATAGGAGATCAAGATAAGAGCTGGGCGCCACACATATGCTGCAATACATGTGCAGCACATCTTAAACTGTGGTTGACTGGCAAAAGGCAAGCTATGCCTTTTGCAGTCCCAATGATTTGGAGAGAGCCCACTGATCATTTCAACAACTGTTACTTTTGCATGAACCCTCCAATTGGGAAAGGCATATCAAAGAAGAAAAAATGGACTCTGGAATATCCAAACATCCCCTCTGCAATACGTCCGGTACCACATGGCGATGACCTACCAGTTCCCAAAGTGCCAGAATCATTTTCAGCTGCTTCCACTGATGAAGAAGAGGACATTGGTGGTCCTGAACCATCAACCTCAAGCGTCCCAGATTTTGAGCAAACTACATCCACTAAACCACACTTAATAACCCAAGGTGAACTGAATGATCTTGTAAGAGATCTGAATTTACCGAAGAACAAGGCGGAGCTTTTGGGTTCCAGATTGCAACAGTGGAATCTCCTGGCAGAAGATGTTACAATTTCTGTGTATAGGAACCGCCAGAAGCCGCTTATTACATTATTTTTCAAAGAGGGTGACCTTTCTGCGTGCCACAACATTTCTGGTTTAATGGCAGCCCTCAAAATCAATTACATACCGGAAGAGTGGAGGCTTTTCATTGATTCATCCAAGACGAGTCTTAACGCTGTTTTGTTGAATAATGGTAATGTGTTACCGTCAATTCCAGTTGGTCACGCAGTTCATATGAAAGAAACTTATGAAAACATTAAGCAGCTTTTGAAGTGTATAAACTACGATCATCATCATTGGTCACTTTGCGGTGACTTAAAAGTGGTCGCTCTTTTGCTTAGACTACAGGGTGAATACATCAAGTACTGTTGCTTTCTCTGTAAGTGGGATAGCCGTGCACGAAGTGACCATTACATCAGAAGACATTGGCCAATCAGGCAGTCATTGCAGCCTGGCAGTAAGAACGTTGAGAACCCAGCACTTGTCGACACCAGCAAGATTTTGTTGCCACCCTTGCACATTAAGCTGGGTCTCATGAAAAACTTTGTCAAGGCAATGGGGAAAACAGATGAGGCTTTCAAATACCTACGAGTTTCCATATTGAGTGTTTTGCATGGCAAGGAAAAAACAGCATGGGCTAGCATTTTAAGTCAGTGGTGGGACCAAATTTTGTTGGGAAAACAACAGATCTGATCATTACCAATGACATTGTGAATAAAATCTCCTTCTGAAGGTATAAGGAGTCTTTGAGCTGCAACATTGTCTATGAAAATGAAAATTCAATTTTTCAGGATTCTCCATCTGGATTTTCTTTACAGTTCAAACCTGTGGAGCCGATCAGTGATACATGGTGAACGATTTCACCAGGAACAATTGCTGCTATGTGACAAGGTATCAAGGCAATTGGAGCCCTTCAATGCTTGCTGATTACTGTTGGCCTGTGACCAAAGACACCTCATCGATTGACTACAAGAAGCAAGCAAAGAGAGCTCGAACCACGACTGAAATTGTCGGAC